>CM045939.1:5940617-6113662 GCA_025177825.1 Aechmea fasciata
ATGTTGTTCCGATTTTGGTTCTTGTGAACGTAGACAACGATACATTGCCAATATACACTCTGGGGCATAATAGAATAATATAATTGGGTTTCACTCTTTGTTCGGTTGAATGAGAAAAGTACCGTTTCTAAAGTTATACTGTTAGGGCGCAACTTAGTAGTCTAATGTTGTTCCGATTTTGGTTCTTGTGAACGTAGACAACGATACGTTGCCAATATACACTCTCGGGGCATAATAGAACAATATAATTGGGTTTCACTCTTTGTTCGGTTGAATGAGAAAAAGTACTGTTTCTAAAGTTATACTATTAGGGACCAACTGAGTTGTCTAATGTTGTTCCGGTTTTGGTTCTTGTGAACGTAGACAACGATACGCTGCCAATATAGACTCTCGAGGCATAATAGAATAATATAATTGGGTTTCACTCTTTGTTCGGTTGAATGAGAAAAAGTACTGTTTCTAAAGTTATACTGTTAGGGCGCAACTGAGTAGTCTAATGTTGTTCCGGTTTTGGTTCTTGTGAACGTAGACAACGATACGTTGCCAATATACAATCTCGGGGCATAATAGAACAATATAATTAGGTTTCACTCTTTGTTCGGCGGAATGAGAAAAAGTACTATTTCCAAAGTTATACTGTTATGGCGCACACGTGTTGTCTAATTTTGTTCTGGTTTTGGTTCTTGGGAACGTAGACGACGATACGTTGCCAATAAACACTCTCGGGGCATAATAGAACAATATAATTCGGTTTTACTCTTTGTTCGGTGGAATGAGAAAAATCTGCTTCCAAAGTTATCTTTGTTTGGGTGTAACTGAGTTGTCTAATGTTGTTCCGGATTTGGTTCTTGTGAACGTAGACAACGATACGTTGCCAATATACAATCTTGGGGCATAATAGAACAATATAATTGGATTTCACTCTTTGTTCGGTTGAATGAGAAAAAGTACTGTTTCTAAAGTTATATTGTTACGGCGCAACTGAGTTGTCTAATGTTGGTCCGGTTTTGGTTTTTGTGAACGTAGACAACGATACGTTGCCAATATACACTCTCGGGGCATAATAGAACAATATAATTGGGTTTCACTCTTTATTTGGTTGAATGAGAAAAAGTACATTTTCTAAAGTTATACTGTTAGGGCACAACTGAGTAGTCAAATGTTGTTCCGATTTTGGTTCTTGCGAACGTAGACATCGGAACGTTGCCAATATACAATCTCGGGGCAAAATAGAACAATATAATTGGGTTTCACTCTTTATTTGGTTGAATGAGAAAAAGTATATTTTCTAAAGTTATACTGTTAGGGCACAACTGAGTAGTCTAATGTTGTTCCGATTTTAGTTCTTGTGAACGTAGACAACGATACGTTGCCAATATACACTCTCGGGGCATAATAGAACAATATAATTGGGTTTCACTCTTTGTTCGGTTGAATGAGAAAAATCGTTTCTAAAGTTATACTGTTAGGGTGCAACTGAGTAGTCTAATGTTGTTCCGGTTTTGGTTCTTGTGAACGTAGACAACGATACGTTGCCAATATACACTCTCGGGGCATAATAGAACAATATAATTGGATTTCACTCGTTGGTCGGTGGAATGAGAAAAAGTACTGTTTCTAAAGTTATACGGTTAGGGCGCAACTGAGTAGCCTAATGTTGTTCCGATTTTGGTTGTTGTGAACGTAGACAACGATACAATGCCAATATACACTCTCGGGTCATAATAGAACAATATAATTGGGTTTCACTATTTATTTGGTTGAATGAGAAAAAGTACTGTTTCTAAAGTTATACTGTTAGGGCGCAACTGAGTAGTCTAATATTGTTCCGGTTTTGGTTATTGTGAACGTAGCAACGATACTTTGCCAATATACACTCTCGGGGCATAATAGAATAATATAATTAGGTTTGACTCTTTGTTCGGTTGAATGAGAAAAAGTTCTGTTTCTAAAGTTATACTGTTAGGGCGCAACTGAGTAGTCTAATGTTGTTCCGATTTTGGTTTTTGTGAACGTAGATAACGATACGTTGCCAATATACACTCTCGGGGCATAATAGAACAATATAATTGGGTTTCACTCTTTGTTTGGTTGAATGAGAAAAAGTACTGTTTCTAAAGTTATACTGTTAGGGCACAACTGAGTAGTCTAATGTTGTTCCGATTTTGGTTCTTATGAACGTAGACAACGATACGTTGCCAATATACACTCTCGGGGCATAATAGAACAATATAATTGGGTTTCACTCTTTATTTGGTTGAATGAGAAAAAGTACTGTTTCTAAAGATATACTGTTAGGGCGCAACTGAGTAGTCTAATGTTGTTCCGATTTTGGTTCTTGTGAACGTAGACAACGATACGTTGCCAATATACACTCTCGGGGCATAATAGAACAATATAATTGGGTATCACTCTTTGTTCGGTTGAATGAGAAAAAGTACTGTTTCTAAAGTTATACTGTTAGGGCGCAACTGAGTAGTCTAATGTTGTTCCGGTTTTGGTTCTTGCGAACGTAGACAACGATACGTTGCGAATATATACTCTCGGGGCATAATAGAATAATATAATTCGGTTTCACTCTTTGTTCGGTTGAATGAGAAAAAGTATTGTTTCTAAAGTTATACTGTTAGGGCGCAACTGAGTAGTCTAATGTTGTTCCGGTTTTGGTTCTTGTGAACGTAGACAACGATACGTTGCCAATATACACTCTCGGGGCATAATAGAATAATATAATTGGGTTTCACTCTTTGTTCGGTAGAATGAGAAAAAGGACTGTTTCTAAAGTTATACTGTTAGGGCGCAACTGAGTAGTCTAATGTTGTTCCGGTTTTGGTTCTTGTGAACGTAGACAACGATACGTTGCCAATATACAATCTCGGGGCATAATAGAACAATATAATTAGGTTTCACTCTTTGTTCGGCGGAATGAGAAAAGGAACTATTTCCAAAGTTATACTGTTATGGCGCACACGAGTTGTCTAATGTTGTTCCGGTTTTGGTTCTTGTGAACGTAGACGACGATACGTTACCAATAAACTCTCTCGGGGCATAATAGAACAATATAATTAGGTTTTACTCTTTGTTCGGTGGAATGAGAAAAAGTACTGTTTCCAAAGTTATACTGTTTGGGTGGAACTGAGTTGTCTAATGTTGTTCCGGATTTGGTTCTTGTGAACATAGACAACGATACGTTGCCAATATACACTCTCGGGGCATAATAGAACAATATAATTAGATTTTACTCTTTGTTCGGTGGAATGAGAAAAAGTACTGTTTCCAAAGTTATACTGTTACGGCGCAACTGAGTTGTCTAATGTTGGTCCGATTTTGGTTTTGGTGAACGTAGACAACGATACGTTGCCAATATACACTCTCGGGGCATAATAGAACAATATAATTGGGTTTCACTCTTTGTTCGGTGGAATGAGAAAAATTACTGTTTCTAAAGTTATACTGTTAGGGCGCAACTGAGTAGCCTAATGTTGTTCCGATTTTGGTTCTTGTGAACGTAGACAACGATACATTGCCAATATACACTCTCGGGGCATAATAGAACAATATAATTGGGTTTCACTCTTTGTTTGGTTGAATGAGAAAAAGTACTGTTCTAAAGTTATACTGTTAGGGCACAACTGAGTAGTCTAATGTTGTTTCGATTTTGGTTCTTATGAACGTAGACAACGATACGTTGCCAATATACACTCTCGGGGCATAATAGAACAATATAATTGGGTTTCATTCTTTATTTGGTTGAATGAGAAAAAGTACTGTTTCTAAAGATATACTGTTAGGGCGCAACTGAGTAGTCTAATGTTGTTCCGGTTTTGGTTCTTCTGAACGTAGATAACGATACGTTGCCAATATACACTCTCGGGGCATAATAGAACAATATAATTAGGTTTCACTCTTTGTTCGGTGGAAGGAGAAAAAGTACTATTTCCAAAGTTATACTGTTATGGCGCAACTGAGTTGTCTAATGTTGTTCCGGTTTTGGTTCTTGTGAACGTAGACAACGATACGTTGCCAATAAACACTCTCGGGGCATAATAGAACAATATAATTAGGTTTTACTCTTTGTTCGATGGAATGAGAAAAAGTACTGTTTCCAAAGTTATACTGTTTGGGCGCAACTGAGTTGTCTAATGTTGTTCCGGTTTTGGTTCTTGTGAACGTAGACAAAGATACGTTGCCAATATACAATCTCGGGGCATAATAGAACAATATAATTGGGTTTCACTCTTTGTTCGGTTGAATGAGAAAAAGTACTGTTTCTAAAGTTATACTGTTATGGCGCAACTGAGTAGCCTAATGTTGTTCTGATTTTGGTTCTTGTGAACGTAGACAACGATACGTTGCCAATATACACTCTCGGGGCATAATAGAACAATATAATTGGGTTTCACTCTTTGTTTGGTTGAGTCCGAAAAGCACTGTTTCTAAATTTATACTGTTAGGGCGCAACTGAGTAGTCTAATGTTGTTCCGATTTTTGTTCTTGTGAACGTAGACAACGATACGTTGCCAATATACACTCTCGGGGCATAATAGAACAATATAATTCGGTTTCACTCTTTGTTCGGTTGAATGAGAAAAAGTATTGTTTCTAAAGTTATTCTGTTAGGGCTCAACTGAATAGTCTAATGTTGTTTCGGTTTTGGTTCTTGTGAACGTAGACAACGATACGCTACCAATATACACTCTCGGGGCAAAAGAGAATAATATAATTGGGTTTCACTCTTTGTTCGGTTGAATGAGAAAAAGTACTGTTTCTAAAGTTATACTGTTACGACGCAATTAAGTAGTCTAATGTTGTTCCGATTTTGGTTCTTGTGAACGTAGACAACGATACGTTGCAAATATACACTCTCGGGGCATAATAGAACAATATAATTGGGTTTCACTCTTTGTTCGGTTGACTGAGAAAAATCTTGTTTCTAAAGTTATCTTTGTTCGGCACAACTGAGTAGTCTAATGTTGTTCCGGTTTTGGTTCTTGTGAACGTAGACAACGATACATTGCCAATATACACTCTCGGGGCATAATAGAACAATATAATTGGGTTTCACTCTTTGTTCGGTTGAATGAGAAAAAGTACTGTTTCTAAAGTTATACTGTTAGGGCGCAACTGAGTAGTCAAATGTTGTTCCGGTTTTGGTTCTTGTGAACGTAGACAACGATACGTTGCCAATATACACTCTCGGGGCATAATAGAACAATATAATTCGGTTTTATTCTTTGTTCGGTGGAATGAGAAAAAGTACTGTTTCTAAAGTTATACTGTTAGGGCTCAACTGAGTAGCCTAATGTTGTTCCGATTTTGGTTCTTGTGAACATAGACAACGATACATTGCCAATATACACTCTCGGGGCATAATAGAACAATATAATTGGGTTTCACTCTTTGTTTGGTTGAATGAGAAAAAGTACTGTTTCTAAAGTTATACTGTTAGGGCACAACTGAGTAGTCTATTGTTGTTCCGATTTTGGTTCTTATGAACGTAGACAACGATACGTTGCCAATATACACTCTCGGGGCATAATAGAACAATATAATTGGGTTTCACTCTTTATTTGGTTGAATGAGAAAAAGTACTGTTTCTAAAGATATACTGTTAGGGCGCAACTGAGTAGTCTAATGTTGTTCCGATTTTGGTTCTTGTGAACGTAGACAACGATACGTTGCCAATATACACTCTCGGGGCATAATAGAACAATATAATTGGGTATCACTCTTTGTTCGGTTGAATGAGAAAAAGTACTGTTTCTAAAGTTATACTCTTAGGCGCAATCGAGTAGTCTAATGTTGTTCGGTTTTGGTTCTTGCGAACGTAGACAACGATACGTTGCCAATATACACTCTCGGGGCATAATAGAATAATATAATTCGGTTTCACTCTTTGTTCGGTTGAATGAGAAAAAGTATTGTTTCTAAAGTTATACTGTTAGGGCGCAACTGAGTAGTCTAATGTTGTTCCGGTTTTGGTTCTTGTGAACGTAGACAACGATACGTTGCCAATATACACTCTCGGGGCATAATAGAATAATATAATTGGGTTTCACTCTTTGTACGGTAGAATAAGAAAAAGTTCTGTTTCTAAAGTTATACTGTTAGGGCGCAACTGAGTAGTCTAATGTTGTTCCGGTTTTGGTTCTTGTGAACGTATACAACGATACGTTGCCAATATACAATCTCGGGGCATAATAGAACAATATAATTAGCTTTCACTCTTTGTTCGGCGGAATGAGAAAAAGTACTATTTCCAAAGTTATACTGTTATGGCGCACACGAGTTGTCTAATGTTGTTCCGGTTTTGGTTCTTGTGAACGTAGACGACGATACGTTACCAATAAACTCTCTCGGGGCATAATAGAACAATATAATTAGGTTTTACTCTTTGTTCGGTGGAATGAGAAAAAGTACTGTTTCCAAAGTTATACTGTTCGGGTGGAACTGAGTTGTCTAATGTTGTTCCGGATTTGGTTCTTGTGAACATAGACAACGATACGTTGCCAATATACACTCTCGGGGCATAATAGAACAATATAATTAGATTATACTCTTTGTTCGGTGCTCTCTCTCTCTCTCTCTCTCTCTCTCTCTCTCTCTCTTTGGTCCTGTTTTGGTTTTGGTGAACGTAGACAACGATACGTTGCCAATATACACTCTCGGGGCATAATAGAACAATATAATTGGGTTTCACTCTTTGTTCGGTGGAATGAGAAAAAGTACTGTTTCTAAAGTTATACTGTTAGGGCGCAACTGAGTAGTCTAATGTTGTTCCAATTTTGGTTCTTGTGAACGTAGACAACGATACATTGCCAATATACACTCTCGGGGCATAATAGAACAATATAATTGGGTTTCACTCTTTGTTTGGTTGAATGAGAAAAAGTACTGTTTCTAAAGTTATACTGTTAGGGCACAACTGAGTAGTCTAATGTTGTTTCGATTTTGGTTCTTATGAACGTAGACAACGATACGTTGCCAATATACACTCTCGGGGCATAATAGAACAATATAATTGGGTTTCATTCTTTATTTGGTTGAATGAGAAAAAGTACTGTTTCTAAAGATATACTGTTAGGGCGCAACTGAGTAGTCTAATGTTGTTCCGGTTTTGGTTCTTGTGAACGTAGATAACGATACGTTGCCAATATACACTCTCGGGGCATAATAGAACAATATAATTAGGTTTCACTCTTTGTTCGGTGGAACGAGAAAAAGTACTATTTCCAAAGTTATACTGTTATGGCGCAACTGAGTTGTCTAATGTTGTTCCGGTTTTGGTTCTTGTGAACGTAGACAACGATACGTTGCCAATAAACACTCTCGGGGCATAATAGAACAATATAATTAGGTTTTACTCTTTGTTCGATGGAATGAGAAAAAATCGTTTCCAAAGTTATACTTGTTTGGGCGCAATCGAGTTGTCTAATGTTGTTCGGTTTTGGTTCTTGTGAACGTAGACAAAGATACGTTGCCAATATACAATCTCGTGGATTATAAGACAAAATTATTGGGTTTCACTCTTTGTTCGGTTGAATGAGAACAAGTTCTGTTTCTAAAGTTATACTGTTAGGGCGCAACTGAGTAGTCTAATGTTGTTTCGGTTTTGGTTCTTGTGAACGTAGACAACGATACGTTGGCAATATACACTCTCGGGGCATAATAGAATAATATAATTAGGTTGCACTCTTTGTTTGGTTGAGTACGAAAAATCGTTTCTAAAGTTATACTTGTTAGGCGCAACTGAGTAGTCTAATGTTGTTCCGATTTTTGTTCTTGTGAACGTAGACAACGATACGTTGCCAATATACACTCTCGGGGCATAATAGAACAATATAATTGGGTTTCACTCTTTGTTCGGTTGAATGAGAAAAAGTATTGTTTCTAAAGTTATTCTGTTAGGGCTCAACTGAGTAGTCTAATGTTGTTTCGGTTTTGGTTCTTGTGAACGTAGACAACGATACGCTACTAATATACACTCTCGGGGCAAAAGAGAATAATATAATTGGGTTTCACTCTTTGTTCGGTTGAATGAGAAAAAGTACTGTTTCTAAAGTTATACTGTTATGGCGCAACTGAGTAGCCTAATGTTGTTCTGATTTTGGTTCTTGTGAACGTAGACAACGATACGTTGCAAATATACACTCTCGGGGCATAATAGAACAATATAATTGGGTTTCACTCTTTATTTGGTTGAATGAGAAAAATCTTGTTTCTAAAGTTATACGTCGGCGCAACTGAGTAGTCTAATGTTGTTCCGATTTTGGTTCTTGTGAACGTAGACAACGATACGTTGCCAATATACACTCTCGGGGCATAATAGAACAATATAATTGGGTTTCAATCTTTGTTCGGTTGAATGAGAAAAAGTACTGTTTCTAAAGTTATACTGTTCGGTCTCAACTGAGTAGTCTAATGTTGTTCCGATTTTGGTTCTTGTGAACGTAGACAAAGATACCATGCCAATATACACTCTCGGGGCATAATAGAACAATATAATTGGGTTTCACTCTTTGTTCGGTTGAATGAGAAAAAGTACTGTTTCTAAAGTTATACTATTAGGGACCAACTGAGTTGTCTAATGTTGTTCCGGTTTTGGTTCTTGTGAACGTAGACAACGATACGTTGCCAATATACAATCTCGGGGCATAATAGAACAATATAATTAGGTTTCACTCTTTGTTCGGCGGAATGAGAAAAAGTACTATTTCCAAAGTTATACTGTTATGGCGCACACGTGTTGTCTAATGTTGTTCTGGTTTTGGTTCTTGGGAACGTAGACGACGATACGTTGCCAATAAACACTCTCGGGGCATAATAGAACAATATAATTAGGTTTTACTCTTTGTTCGGTGGAATGAGAAAAAGTACTGTTTCCAAAGTTATACTGTTTGGGTGTAACTGAGTTGTCTAATGTTGTTCCGGATTTGGTTCTTGTGAACGTAGACAACGATACGTTGCCAATATACAATCTTGGGGCATAATAGAACAATATAATTGGATTTCACTCTTTGTTCGGTTGAATGAGAAAAAGTACTGTTTCTAAAGTTATCACATACGTTAATCGAGTTGTCTAATGTTGGTCGGTTTTGGTTTTTGTGAACGTAGACAACGATACGTTGCCAATATACACTCTCGGGGCATAATAGAACAATATAATTGGGTTTCACTCTTTATTTGGTTGAATGAGAAAAAGTACTGTTTCTAAAGTTATCTTTGTTAGGGCACAACCGAGTAGTCTAATGTTGTTCCGATTTTGGTTCTTGCGAACGTAGACATCGGAACGTTGCCAATATACAATCTCGGGCAAAATAGAACAATCTAATTGGGTTTCACTCTTTATTTGGTTGAATGAGAAAAAGTACATTTTCTAAAGTTATACTGTTAGGGCACAACTGAGTAGTTTAATGTTGTTCCGATTTTAGTTCTTGTGAACGTAGACAACGATACGTTGCCAATATACACTCTCGGGGCATAATAGAACAATATAATTGGGTTTCACTCTTTGTTCGGTTGAATGAGAAAAATCTTGTTTCTAAAGATATTCTGTTAGGGCGCAATTGATTAGTCTAATGTTGTTCCGATTTTGTTTCTTGTGAACGTAGACAACGATACGTTGCCAATATACACTCTCGGGGCATAATAGAACAATATAATTGGATTTCACTCTTTGTTTGGATGATTGAGAAAAAGTACAGTTTCTAAAGTTATACTGTTAAGGCACAACTGAATAGTCTAAAGTTGTTCAGATTTTGGTTCTTGTGAACGTAGACAACGATACGTTGCCAATATACACTCTCGGGGCATAATAGAACAATATAATTGGGTTTCACTCTTTATTTGGTTGAAGGAGAAAAAGTATTGTTTCTAAAGATATACTGTTAGGGCGCAACTGAGTAGTCTAATGTTGTTCCGATTTTGGTTCTTGTGAACGTAGACAACGATACGTTGCCAATATACACTCTCGGGGCATAATAGAACAATATAATTAGGTTTTACTCTTTGTTCGATGGAATGAGAAAAAGTACTGTTTCTAAAGTTATACTGTTAGGGCGCAACTGAGTAGTCTAATGTTGTTCCGGTTTTGGTTCTTGTGTACGTAGACAAAGATACGTTGCCAATATACAATCTCGGGGCATAATAGAACAATATAATTGGGTTTCACTCTTTGTTCGGTTGAATGAGAAAAAGTACTGTTTCTAAAGTTATACTGTTAGGGCGCAACTGAGTAGTCTAATGTTGTTCCGGTTTTGGTTCTTGTGAACGTAGACAACGATACGTTGGCAATATACACTCTCGGGGCATAATAGAATAATATAATTGGGTTTCACTCTTTGTTTGGTTGAGTCTGAAAAAGTACTGTTTCTAAAGTTATACTGTTAGGGCGCAACTGAGTAGTCTAATGTTGTTCCGATTTTTGTTCTTGTGAACGTAGACAACGATACGTTGCCAATATACACTCTCGGGGCATAATAGAACAATATAATTGGGTTTCACTCTTTGTTCGGTTGAATGAGAAAAAGTATTGTTTCTAAAGTTATTCTGTTAGGGCTCAACTGAGTAGTCTAATGTTGTTTCGGTTTTGGTTCTTGTGAACGTAGACAACGATACGCTACTAATATACACTCTCGGGGCATAATAGAACAATATAATTGGGTTTCACTCTTTGTTGAATGAGAAAAGTACCGTTTCTAAAGTTATACCGTTATGGCGCAACCGAGTAGCCTAATGTTGTTCGATTTTGGTTCTTGTGAACGTAGACAACGATACGTTGCAAATATACACTCTCGGGGCATAATAGAACAATATAATTGGGTTTCACTCTTTATTTGGTTGAATGAGAAAAAGTACTGTTTCTAAAGTTATACTGTTCGGGCACAACTGAGTAGTCAAATGTTGTTCCGATTTTGGTTCTTGTGAACGTAGACAACGATACATTGCCAATATACACTCTCGGGGCATAATAGAATAATATAATTGGGTTTCACTCTTTGTTCGGTTGAATGAGAAAAAGTACTGTTTCTAAAGTTATACTGTTAGGGCGCAACTGAGTAGTCTAATGTTGTTCCGATTTTGGTTCTTGTGAACGTAGACAACGATACGTTGCCAATATAAACTCTCGGGGCATAATAGAACAATATAATTGGGTTTCACTCTTTGTTCGGTTGAATGAGAAAAAGTACTGTTTCTAAAGTTATACTATTAGGGACCAACTGAGTTGTCTAATGTTGTTCCGGTTTTGGTTCTTGTGAACGTAGACAACGATACGTTGCCAATATACAATCTCGGGGCATAATAGAACAATATAATTAGGTTTCACTCTTTGTTCGGTGGAATGAGAAAAAGTACTATTTCCAAAGTTATACTGTTATGGCGCACACGTGTTGTCTAATGTTGTTCTGGTTTTGGTTCTTGGGAACGTAGACGACGATACGTTGCCAATAAACACTCTCGGGGCATAATAGAACAATATAATTAGGTTTTACTCTTTGTTCGGTGGAATGAGAAAAAGTACTGCTTCCAAAGTTATACTGTTTGGGTGTAACTGAGTTGTCTAACGTTGTTCCGGATTTGGTTCTTGGGAACGTAGACAACGATACGTTGCCAATATACAATCTCGGGGCATAATAGAACAATATAATTGGATTTCACTCTTTGTTCGGTTGAATGAGAAAAATCTTTGTTTCTAAAGTTATCTTTGTTACGGCGCAAGCGAGTTGTCTAATGTTGGTCGGTTTTGGTTTTGTGAACGTAGACAACGATACGTTGCCAATATACACTCTCGGGGCATAATAGAACAATATAATTGGGTTTCACTCTTTATTTGGTTGAATGAGAAAAAGTACAGTTTCTAAAGTTATCTTTGTTAGGGCACAATGAGTAGTCTAATGTTGTTCGATTTTGGTTCTTGCGAACGTAGACATCGGAACGTTGCCAATATACAATCTCGGGGCAAAATAGAACAATCTAATTGGGTTTCACTCTTTATTTGGTTGAATGAGAAAAAGTACATTTTCTAAAGTTATACTGTTAGGGCACAACTGAGTAGTTTAATGTTGTTGATTTTAGTTCTTGTGAACGTAGACAACGATACGTTGCCAATATACAGTCTCGGGGCATAATAGAACAATATAATTGGGTTTCACTCTTTGTTCTGTTGAATGAGAAAAAGTACTGTTTCTAAAGTTATACTGTTAGGGTGCAACTGAGTAGTCTAATGTTGTTCCGATTTTGTTTCTTGTGAACGTAGACAACGATACGTTGCCAATATACAATCTCGGGGCAAAATAGAACAATATAATTGGATTTCACTCTTTGTTTGGTTGAATGAGAAAAAGTACTGTTTCTAAAGTTATACTATTAGGGCGCAACTGAGTAGTCTAATGTTGTTCCGGTTTTGGTTCTTGCGAACGTAGATAACGATACGTTGCCACAATATACACTCTCGGGGCATAATAGAACAATATAATTGGGTTTCACTCTTTATTTGGTTGAATGAGAAAAAGTATAGTTTCTAAAGATATCTTGTTAGGCGCAACTGAGTAGTCTAATGTTGTTCCGATTTTGGTTCTTGTGAACGTAGACAACGATACGTTGCCAATATACACTCTCGGGGCATAATAGAACAATATAATTAGGTTTTACTCTTTGTTCGATGGAATGAGAAAAATCTTGTTTCCAAAGTTATACTGATTGGGCGCAACTGAGTTGTCTAATGTTGTTCCGGTTTTGGTTCTTGTGAACGTAGACAAAGATACGTTGCCAATATACAATCTCGGGGCATAATAGAACAATATAATTGGGTTTCACTCTTTGTTCGGTTGAATGAGAAAAAGTACTGTTTCTAAAGTTACATTGTTAGGCGCAAGTCGAGTAGTCTAATGTTGTTCCGGTTTTGGTTCTTGTGAACGTAGACAACGATACGTTGGCAATATACACTCTCGGGGCATAATAGAATAATATAATTGGGTTTCACTCTTTGTTTGGTTGAGTCTGAAAAATCTTGTTTCTAAAGTTATCTTGTTAGGCGCAATGAGTAGTCGAATGTTGTTCCGATTTTTGTTCTTGTGAACGTAGACAACGATACGTTGCCAATATACACTCTCGGGGCATAATAGAACAATATAATTGGGTTTCACTCTTTGTTCGGTTGAATGAGAAAAAGTATTGTTTCTAAAGTTTAATTTTTGGGCGCAACTGAGTAGTCTAATGTTGTTTCGGTTTTGGTTCTTGTGAACGTAGACAACGATACGCTACCAATATACACTCTCGGGGCAAAAGAGAATAATATAATTGGGTTTCACTCTTTGTTCGGTTGAATGAGAAAAAGTACTGTTTCTAAAGTTATACTGTTATGGCGCAACTGAGTCGTCTAAAGTTGATCCGGTTTTGGTTCTTGTGAACGTAGATAGCGATACGTTGCAAATATACACTCTCGGGGCATAATAGAACAATATAATTGGGTTTCACTCTTTATTTGGTTGAATGAGAAAAATCTTGTTTCTAAAGTTATCTTTGTTAGACAACTGAGTAGTCAAATGTTGTTCCGATTTTGGTTCTTGTGAACGTAGACAACGATACATTGCCAATATACACTCTCGGGGCATAATAGAATAATATAATTGGGTTTCACTCTTTGTTCGGTGGAATGAAAAAAAGTACTGTTTCTAAAGTTATCTTTGTTAGGCGCAACTGAGTAGTCTAATGTTGTTCCGATTTTGGTTCTTGTGAACGTAGACAACGATACGTTGCCAATATAAACTCTCGGGGCATAATAGAACAATATAATTGGGTTTCACTCTTTGTTTGGTTGAATGAGAAAAAGTACTGTTTCTAAAGTTATACTGTTTGGGACCAAAGTAGTCTAATGTTGTTCCGGTTTTGGTTCTTGTGAACGTAGACAACGATACGTTGCCAATATACAATCTCGGGGCATAATAGAACAATATAATTAGGTTTCACTCTTTGTTCGGCGGAATGAGAAAAAGTACTGTTTCCAAAGTTATACTGTTATGGCGCACACGAGTTGTCTAATATTGTTCCGGTTTTGGTTCTTGTGAACGTAGACAACGATACGTTGCCAATAAACACTCTCGGGGCATAATAGAACAATATAATTAGGTTTTACTCTTTGTTCGGTGGAATGAGAAAAAGTACTGTTTCCAAAGTTATACTGTTTGGGTGTAACTGAGTTGTCTAATGTTGTTCCGGATTTGGTTCTTGTGAACGTAGACAACGATACGTTGCCAATATACAATCTTGGGGCATAATAGAACAATATAATTGGATTTCACTCTTTGTTCGGTTGAATGAGAAAAAGTACTGTTTCTAAAGTTATACTGTTAGGGCGCAACTGAGTAGTCTAATGTTGTTCCGGTTTTGGTTTTTGTGAACGTAGACAACGATACGTTGCCAATATACACTCTCGGGGCATAATAGAACAATATAATTGGGTTTCACTCTTTATTTGGTTGAATGAGAAAAAGTACATTTTCTAAAGTTATACTGTTAGGGCACAACTGAGTAGTCTAATGTTGTTCCGATTTTGGTTCTTGCGAACGTAGACATCGGAACGTTGCCAATATACAATCTCGGGGCAAAATAGAACAATCTAATTGGGTTTCACTCTTTATTTGGTTGAATGAGAAAAAGTACATTTTCTAAAGTTATACTGTTAGGGCACAACTGAGTAGTTTAATGTTGTTCCGATTTTAGTTCTTGTGAACGTAGACAACGATACGTTGCCAATATACACTCTCGGGGCATAATAGAACAATATAATTGGGTTTCACTCTTTGTTCGGTTGAATGAGAAAAAGTACTGTTTCTAAAGTTATACTGTTAGGGTGCAACTGAGTAGTCTAATGTTGTTCCGATTTTGTTTCTTGTGAACGTAGACAACGATACGTTGCCAATATACAATCTCGGGGCAAAATAGAACAATATAATTGGATTTCACTCTTTGTTCGGTTGAATGAGAAAAAGTACTGTTTCTAAAGTTATACTGTTAGGGCGCAACTGAGTAGTCTAATGTTGTTCCGGTTTTGGTTCTTGCGAACGTAGATAACGATACGTTGCCACAATATACACTCTCGGGGCATAATAGAACAATATAATTGGGTTTCACTCTTTATTTGGTTGAATGAGAAAAAGTACAGTTTCTAAAGATATACTGTTAGGGCGCAACTGAGTAGTCTAATGTTGTTCCGATTTTGGTTCTTGTGAACGTAGACAACGATACGTTGCCAATATACACTCTCGGGGCATAATAGAACAATATAATTGGGTATCACTCTTTGTTCGGTTGAATGAGAAAAAAATCTTGTTTCTAAAGTTATACCGTTAGGGCGCAATTGAGTAGTCTAATGTTGTTCGGTTTTGGTTCTTGCGAACGTAGACAACGATACGTTGCCAATATACACTCTCGGGCATAATAGAATAATATAATTCGGTTTCACTCTTTGTTCGGTTGAATGAGAAAAGTATTGTTTCTAAAGTTATCTTTGTTAGGCGCAACTGAGTAGTCTAATGTTGTTTCGGTTTTGGTTCTTGTGAACGTAGACAACGATACGTTGCCAATATACACTCTCGGGGCATAATAGAACAATATAATTGGGTTTCACTCTTTGTTCGGTTGAATAAGAAAAAGTACTGTTTCTAAAGTTATACTGTTAGGCCGCAACTGAGTAGTCTAATGTTGTTCCGGTTTTGGTTCTTGTGAACGTAGACAACGATACGTTGCCAATATACAATCTCGGGGCATAATAGAACAATATAATTAGCTTTCACTCTTTGTTCGGCGGAATGAGAAAAAGTACTATTTCCAAAGTTATACTGTTATGGCGCACACGAGTTGTCTAATGTTGTTCCGGTTTTGGTTCTTGTGAACGTAGACAACGATACGTTGCGAATAAACACTCTCGGGGCATAATAGAACAATATAATTAGGTTTTACTCTTTGTTCGGTGGAATGAGAAAAGTCTTTGTTTCCAAAGTTATCTTTGTTTGGGCGTAATCGAGTTGTCTAATGTTGTTCCGGTTTTGGTTCTTGTGAACGTAGACAACGATAAGTTGCCAATATACAATCTTGGGGCATAATAGAACAATATAATTAGGTTTCACTCTTTGTTCGGCGGAATGAGAAAAAGTACTATTTCCAAAGTTATCTTTATTCTGGCGCAACTGAGTTGTCTAATGTTGGTCCGGTTTTGGTTCTTGTGAACGTTGGCATCGATACGTTGCAAATTTACACTCCCGGTGCATAATAGAACAAAATAATTAGGTTTTATTCTTTGTTCGGTGGAATGAGAAAAATCTTGTTTCTAAAGTTATCTTGTTAGGCGCAGTATGTAGCTAATGTTGTTCCGATTTTGGTTCTTGTGAACGTAGACAACGATACAATGCCAATATACACTCTCGGGTCATAATAGAACAATATAATTTGGTTTCACTATTTATTTGGTTGAATGAGAAAAAGTACTGTTTCTAAAGTTATACTGTTAGGGCGCAACTGAGTAGTCTAATATTGTTCCGGTTTTGGTTCTTGTGAATGTAGCAACGATACTTTGCCAATATACACTCTCGGGGCATATTAGAATAATATAATTAGGTTTGACTCTTTGTTCGGTTGAATGAGAAAAAGTTCTGTTTCTAAAGTTATACTGTTAGGGCGCAACTGAGTAGTCTAATGTTGTTCCGGTTTTGGTTCTTGTGAACGTAGACAACGATACGTTGCCAATATACAATCTCGTGGGATAATAGAATAATATAATTGGGTTTCACTCTTTGTTCGGTTGAATAAGAAAAAGTTACATTTCTAAAGTTATCTTTGTTAGGCGCAACTGAGGAGTCTAATGTTGTTCCGATTTTGGTTCTTGTGAACGTAGACAACGATACGTTGCCAATATACAATCTCGGGGCATAATAGAACAATATAATTAGCTTTCACTCTTTGTTCGGCGGAATGAGAAAAAGTACTATTTCCAAAGTTATACTGTTATGGCGCACACGAGTTGTCTAATGTTGTTCCGGTTTTGGTTCTTGTGAACGTAGACGACGATACGTTACCAATAAACTCTCTCGGGGCATAATAGAACAATATAATTAGGTTTTACTCTTTGTTCGGTGGAATGAGAAAAAGTACTGTTTCCAAAGTTATACTATTTGGGTGGAACTGAGTTGTCTAATGTTGTTCGGTTGGTTCTTGTGAACGTAGACAACGATACGTTGCCAATATACACTCTCGGGGCATAATAGAACAATATAATTAGGTTTTACTCTTTGTTCGGTGGAATGAGAAAAAGTACTGTTTCCAAAGTTATACTGTTACGGCGCAACTGAGTTGTCTAATGTTGGTCCGATTTTGGTTTTGGTGAACGTAGACAACGATACGTTGCCAATATACACTCTCGGGGCATAATAGAACAATATAATTGGGTTTCAATCTTTGTTCGGTTGAATGAGAAAAAGTACTGTTTCTAAAGTTATACTGTTAGGCGCAAAAGCGACCTAATGTTGTTCCGATTTTGGTTCTTGTGAACGTAGACAACGATACATTGCCAATATACACTCTCGGGCATAATAGAACAATATAATTGGGTTTCACTCTTTGTTTGGTTGAATGAGAAAAATCTTGTTTCTAAAGTTATCTTTGTTAGGGCACAACTGAGTAGTCTAATGTTGTTTCGATTTTGGTTCTTATGAACGTAGACAACGATACGTTGCCAATATACACTCTCGGGGCATAATAGAACAATATAATTGGGTTTCATTCTTTATTTGGTTGAATGAGAAAAAATACTGTTTCTAAAGATATACTGTTAGGGCGCAACTGAGTAGTCTAATGTTGTTCCGATTTTGGTTCTTGTGAACGTAGACAACGATACGTTGCCAATATACACTCTCGGGGCATAATAGAACAATATACTTAGGTTTCACTCTTTGTTCGGTGGAATGAGAAAAAGTACTATTTCCAAAGTTATACTGTTATGGCGCAACTGAGTTGTCTAATGTTGTTCCGGTTTTGGTTCTTGTGAACGTAGACAACGATACGTTGCCAATAAACACTCTCGGGGCATAATAGAACAATATAATTAGGTTTTACTCTTTGTTCGATGGAATGAGAAAAAGTACTGTTTCCAAAGTTATACTGTTTGGGCGCAACTGAGTTGTCTAATGTTGTTCCGGTTTTGGTTCTTGTGAACGTAGACAAAGATACGTTGCCAATATACAATCTCGGGGCATAATAGAACAATATAATTGGGTTTCACTCTTTATTCGGTTGAATGAGAAAAAGTACTGTTTCTAAAGTTATACTGTTAGGGCGCAACTGAGTAGTCTAATGTTGTTCCGGTTTTGGTTCTTGTGAACGTAGACAACGATACGTTGGCAATATACACTCTCGGGGCATAATAGAATAATATAATTAGGTTTCACTCTTTGTTGGGTTGAGTCTGAAAAATCTTGTTTCTAAAGTTATGCTGTTAGGGCGCAACTGAGTAGTCTAATGTTGTTCCGATTTTTGTTCTTGTGAACGTAGACAACGATACGTTGCCAATATACACTCTCGGGGCATAATAGAACAATATAATTGGGTTTCACTCTTTGTTCGGTTGAATGAGAAAAAGTATTGTTTCTAAAGTTATTCTGTTAGGGCTCAACTGAGTAGTCTAATGTTGTTTCGGTTTTGGTTCTTGTGAACGTAGACAACGATACGCTACTAATATACACTCTCGGGGCAAAAGAGAATAATATAATTGGGTTTCACTCTTTGTTCGGTTGAATGAGAAAAAGTACTGTTTCTAAAGTTATACTGTTATGGCGCAACTGAGTAGTCTAATGTTGTTCTGATTTTGGTTCTTGTGAACGTAGACAACGATACGTTGCAAATATACACTCTCGGGGCATAATAGAACAATATAATTGGGTTTCACTCTTTATTTGGTTGAATGAGAAAAAGTACTGTTTCTAAAGTTATACTGTTCGGGCACAACTGAGTAGTCAAATGTTGTTCCGATTTTGGTTCTTGTGAACGTAGACAACGATACATTGCCAATATACACTCTCGGGGCATAATAGAATAATATAATTGGGTTTCACTCTTTGTTCGGTTGAATGAGAAAAAGTACTGTTTCTAAAGTTATCTTTGTTAGGCGCAACTGAGTAGTCTAATGTTGTTCCGATTTTGGTTCTTGTGAACGTAGACAACGATACGTTGCCAATATACACTCTCGGGGCATAATAGAACAATATAATTGGGTTTCACTCTTTGTTCGGTTGAATGAGAAAAAGTACTGTTTCTAAAGTTATACTATTAGGGACCAACTGAGTTGTCTAATGTTGTTCCGGTTTTGGTTCTTGTGAACGTTGACAACGATACGTTGCCAATATACAATCTCGGGGCATAATAGAACAATATAATTAGGTTTCACTCTTTGTTCGGCGGAATGAGAAAAAGTACTATTTCCAAAGTTATACTGTTATGGCGCACACGAGTTGTCTAATGTTGTTCCGGTTTTGGTTCTTGTGAACGTAGACGACGATACGTTACCAATAAACTCTCTCGGGGCATAATAGAACAATATAATTAGGTTTTTCTTGTTTGTTCGGTGGAATGAGAAAAATCGCTTCCAAAGTTATCTTTGTTTGGGTGTAACTGAGTTGTCTAATGTTGTTCCGGATTTGGTTCTTGTGAACGTAGACAACGATACGTTGCCAATATACAATCTTGGGGCATAATAGAACAATATAATTGGATTTCACTCTTTGTTCGGTTGAATGAGAAAAAGTACTGTTTCTAAAGTTATACTGTTACGGCGCAACTGAGTTGTCTAATGTTGGTCCGGTTTTGGTTTTTGTGAACGTAGACAACGATACGTTGCCAATATACACTCTCGGGGCATAATAGAACAATATAATTGGGTTTCACTCTTTATTTGGTTGAATGAGAAAAAGTACTGTTTCTAAAGTTATACTGTTAGGGCACAACTGAGTAGTCTAATGTTGTTCCGATTTTGGTTCTTGTGAACGTAGACAACGATACGTTGCCAATATACACTCTCGGGGCATAATAGAACAATCTAATTGGGTTTCACTCTTTATTTGGTTGAATGAGAAAAAGTACATTTTCTAAAGTTATACTGTTAGGGCGCAACTGAGTAGTCTAATGTTGTTCCGATTTTAGTTCTTGTGAACGTAGACAACGATACGTTGCCAATATACACTCTCGGGGCATAATAGAACAATATAATTGGGTTTCACTCTTTGTTCGGTTGAATGAGAAAAAGTACTGTTTCTAAAGTTATCTTGTTAGGGTGCTTCTGAGACGTCTAATGTTGTTCCGGATTTGGTTCTTGTGAACGTAGACAACGATACGTTGCCAATATACAATCTTGGGGCATAATAGAACAATATAATTGGATTTCACTCTTTGTTCGGTTGAATGAGAAAAAGTACTGTTTCTAAAGTTATACTGTTAGGGCGCAAGCGAGTAGTCTAATGTTGTTCGGTTTTGGTTCTTGCGAACGTAGATAACGATACGTTGCCACAATATACACTCTCGGGCATAATAGAACAATATAATTGGGTTTCACTCTTTATTTGGTTGAATGAGAAAAAGTACTTTCTAAAGATATCTTGTTAGGCGCAACTGAGTAGTCTAATGTTGTTCCGGTTTTGGTTCTTGTGAACGTAGACAACGATACGTTGCCAATATACACTCTCGGGGCATAATAGAACAATATAATTGGGTATCACTCTTTGTTCGGTTGAATGAGAAAAAGTACTGTTTCTAAAGTTATACTGTTAGGGCGCAACTGAGTAGTCTAATGTTGTTCAGGTTTTGGTTCTTGCGAACGTAGACAACGATACGTTGCCAATATACACTCTCGGGGCATAATAGAATAATATAATTCGGTTTCACTCTTTGTTCGGTTGAATGAGAAAAAGTATTGTTTCTAAAGTTATACTGTTAGGCGCAAGAGTAGTCTAATGTTGTTTTTGGTTCTTGTGAACGTAGACAACGATACGTTGCCAATATACACTCTCGGGGCATAATAGAATAATATAATTGGGTTTCACTCTTTGTTCGGTTGAATAAGAAAAAGTACTGTTTCTAAAGTTATACTGTTAGGGCGCAACTGAGTAGTCTAATGTTGTTCCGGTTTTGGTTCTTGTGAACGTATACAACGATACGTTGCCAATATACAATCTCGGGGCATAATAGAACAATATAATTAGCTTTCACTCTTTGTTCGGCGGAATGAGAAAAAGTACTATTTCCAAAGTTATACTGTTATGGCGCACACGAGTTGTCTAATGTTGTTCCGGTTTTGGTTCTTGTGAACGTAGACGACGATACGTTACCAATAAACACTCTCGGGGCATAATAGAACAATATAATTAGGTTTTACTCTTTGTTCGGTGGAATGAGAAAAAGTGCTGTTTCCAAAGTTATACTGTTTGGGCGTAACTGAGTTGTCTAATGTTGTTCCGGATTTGGTTCTTGTGAACATAGACAACGATATGTTGCCAATATACACTCTCGGGGCATAATAGAACAATATAATTAGATTTTACTCTTTGTTCGGTGGAATGAGAAAAATCTTGTTTCCAAAGTTATCTTTGTTACGGCGCAGTTGTCTAATGTTGGTCCGGTTTTGGTTTTGGTGAACGTAGACAACGATACGTTGCCAATATACACTCTCGGGGCATAATAGAACAATATAATTGGGTTTCACTCTTTGTTCGGTGGAATGAGAAAAAGTACTGTTTCTAAAGTTATACTGTTAGGGCGCAACTGAGTAGCCTAATGTTGTTCCGATTTTGGTTCTTGTGAACGTAGACAACGATACAATGCCAATATACACTCTCGGGTCATAATAGAACAATATAATTTGGTTTCACTATTTATTTGGTTGAATGAGAAAAAGTACTGTTTCTAAAGTTATACTGTTAGGGCGCAACTGAGTAGTCTAATATTGTTCCGGTTTTGGTTCTTGTGAATGTAGCAACGATACTTTGCCAATATACACTCTCGGGGCATATTAGAATAATATAATTAGGTTTGACTCTTTGTTCGGTTGAATGAGAAAAAGTTCTGTTTCTAAAGTTATACTGTTAGGGCGCAACTGAGTAGTCTAATGTTGTTCCGGTTTTGGTTCTTGTGAACGTAGACAACGATACGTTGCCAATATACACTCTCGGGGCATAATAGAACAATATAATTGGGTTTCACTCTTTGTTCGGTTGAATAAGAAAAAGTAGTCTAATGTTACCCTATTAGGGCTCAACTGAGTAGTCTAATGTTGTTCCGGTTTTGGTTCTTGTGAACGTAGACAACGATACGTTGCCAATATACAATCTCGGGGCATAATAGAACAATATAATTAGGTTTCACTCTTTGTTCGGCGGAATGAGAAAAAGTACTATTTCCAAAGTTATACTGTTATGGCGCACACGAGTTGTCTAATATTGTTCCGGTTTAGGTTCTTGTGAACGTAGACAACGATACGTTGCCAATAAACACTCTCGGGGCATAATAGAATAATATAATTAGGTTTTACTCTTTGTTCGGTGGAATAAGAAAAAGTGCTGTTTCCAAAGTTATACTGTTTGGGTGTAACTGAGTTGTCTAATTTTGTTCCGGATTTGGTTCTTGTGAACATAGACAACGATATGTTGCCAATATACACTCTCGGGGCATAATAGAACAATATAATTAGATTTTACTCTTTGTTCGGCGGAATGAGAAAAAGTACTGTTTCCAAAGTTATACTGTTACGGCGCAACTGAGTTGTCTAATGTTGGTCCGGTTTTGGTTTTGGTGAACGTAGACAACGATACGTTGCCAATATACACTCTCGGGGCATAATAGAACAATATAATTGGGTTTCACTCTTTGTTCGGTGGAATGAGAAAAAGTACTGTTTCTAAAGTTATCTTTGTTAGGCGCAAGTGAGTAGTCTAATGTTGTTCCGGTTTTGGTTCTTGTGAACGTAGACAACGATACAATGCCAATATACACTCTCGGGTCATAATAGAACAATATAATTGGGTTTCACTATTTATTTGGTTGAATGAGAAAAAGTACTGTTTCTAAAGTTATACTGTTAGGGCGCAACTGAGTAGTCTAATGTTGTTCCGGTTTTGGTTCTTGTGAACGTAGACAACGATACTTTGCCAATATACACTCTCGGGGCATAATAGAACAATATAATTAGGTTTCACTCTTTGTTCCGTTGAATGAGAAAAAGTTACTTTCTAAAGTTATCTTGTTAGGCGCAATGAGTAGTCTAATGTTGTTAGGTTTTGGTTCTTGTGAACGTAGATAACGATACGTTGCCAATATACACTCTCGGGGCATAATAGAACAATATAATTAGGTTTTACTCTTTGTTCGGTGGAATAAGAAAAAGTACTGTTTCCAAAGTTATACTGTTTGGGTGTAACTGAGTTGTCTAATGTTGTTCCGGATTTGGTTCTTGTGAACGTAGACAACGATACGTTGCCAATATACAATCTCGGGGCATAATAGAACAATATAATTGGATTTCAATCTTTGTTCGGTTGAATGAGAAAAAGTACTGTTTCTAAAGTTATACTGTTAGGGCGCAACTGAGTAGTCTAATGTTGTTCCGGTTTTGGTTCTTGCGAACGTAGATAACGATACGTTGCCAATATACTCTCTCGGGGCATAATAGAACAATATAATTAGGTTTTACTCTTTGTTCGGTGGAATGAGAAAAAGTACTGTTTCCAAAGTTATCTTTGTTAGGCGCGAGTTGTCTAATGTTGTTCCGATTTTGGTTCTTGTGAACGTAGACAACGATACATTGCCAATATACACTCTCGGGGCATAATAGAACTATATAATTGGGTTTCACTCTTTGTTTGGTTGATTGAGAAAGTATATAGTTTCTAAAGTTATACTTTTAGGGTACAACTGAATAGTCTAATGTTGTTCCGATTTTGGTTCTTGTGAACGTAGACAACGATACGTTGCCAATATACACTCTCGGGGCATAATAGAACAATATAATTGGGTTTCACTCTTTATTTGGTTGAATGAGAAAAATCTTGTTTCTAAAGATATCTTTGTTAGGGGGCAAGCGAGTAGTCTAATGTTGTTCGGTTTTGGTTCTTGTGAACGTAGACAACGATACGTTGCCAATATACACTCTCGGGCATAATAGAATAATATAATTGGGTTTCACTCTTTGTTTGGTTGAATGAGAAAAAGAAGCTGTTTCTAAAGTTATCTTTGTTAGGGCGCAACTGAGTAGTCTAATGTTGTTCCGATTTTGGTTCTTGTGAACGTAGACAACGATACGTTGCCAATATACACTCTCGGGGCATAATAGAACAATATAATTGGTTTTCACTCTTTGTTCGGTTGAATGAGAAAAAGTACTGTTTCTAAAGTTATACTGTTAGGTCTCAAGTGAGTAGTCTAATGTTGTTCCGGTTTTGGTTCTTGTGAACGTAGACAACGATACGTTGCCAATATACAATCTCGGGGCATAATAGAACAATATAATTAGGTTTCACTCTTTGTTCGGAGGAATGAGAAAAAGTACTATTTCCAAAGTTATACTGTTATGGCGCAACTGAGTAGTCTAATGTTGTTCCGATTTTGGTTCTTGTGAACGTAGACAACAATACATTGCCAATAGACACTCTCGGGGCATAATAGAACTATATAATTGGGTTTCACTCTTTGTTTGGTTGATTGAGAAAAAGTATAGTTTCTAAAGTTATACTTTTAGGGTGCAACTGAATAGTCTAATGTTGTTCGATTTTGGTTCTTGTGAACGTAGACAACGATACGTTGCCAATATACACTCTCGGGGCATAATAGAACAATATAATTGGGTTTCACTCTTTATTTGGTTGAATGAGAAAAAAGTACTGTTTCTAAAGTTATACTGTTAGGGCGCAACTGAGTAGTCTAATGTTGTTCCGATTTTAGTTCTTGTGAACGTAGACAACGATACGTTGCCAATATACACTCTCGGGGCATAATAGAACAATATAATTGGGTTTCACTCTTTGTTCGGTTGAATGAGCAAAAATCTTGTTTCTAAAGTTATCTTTGTTAGGGTGCAAGCGAGTAGTCTAATGTTGTTCCGGTTTTGGTTCTTGTGAACGTAGACAACGATACGTTGCCAATATACACTCTCGGGGCATAATAGAATAATATAATTGGGTTTCACTCTTTGTTTGGTTGAATGAGAAAAAGTACTGTTTCTAAAGTTATACTGTTAGGGCGCAACTGAGTAGTCTAATGTTGTTCCGATTTTGGTTCTTGTGAACGTAGACAACGATACGTTGCCAATATACACTCTCGGAGCATAATAGTACAATATAATTGGGTTTCACTCTTTGTTCGGTTGAATGAGAAAAAGTACTGTTTCTAAAGTTATCTTTGTTAGGTCTCAAGTGAGTAGTCTAATGTTGTTCGGTTTTGGTTCTTGTGAACGTAGACAACGATACTGCCGCCAAAATACACTCTCGGGGCATAATAGAATAATATAATTGGGTTTCACTCTTTGTTCGGTTGAATGAGAAAAAGTTCGTTTCTAAAGTTATCTTTGTTAGGCGCAAGCGAGTAGTCTAATGTTGTTCCGGTTTTGGTTCTTGTGAACGTCGACAACGATACGTTGCCAATATACAATCTCGGGGCATAATAGAACAATATAATTAGGTTTCACTCTTTGTTCGGTGGAATGAGAAAAAGTACTATTTCCAAAGTTATACTGTTATGGCGCAACTGAGTAGCCTAATGTTGTTCCGTTTTTGGTTCTTGTGAACGTAGACAACGATACATTGCCAATATACACTCTCGGGGCATAATAGAACAATATAATTGGGTTTCACTCTTTATTTGGTTGAATGAGAAAAATCTTGTTTCTAAAATTATCGGTAGGGCACAACTGAGTAGTCTAATGTTGTTCCGATTTTGGTTCTTGTGAACGTAGACAACGATACGTTGCCAATATACACTCTCGGGGCGTAATAGAACAATATAATTGGGTTTCACTCTTTGTTTGGTTTAATGAGAAAAAAATCTTGTTTCTAAAGATATCTTAGGCGCGAGTAGTCTAATGTTGTTCCGGTTTTGGTTCTTGTGAACGTAGACAACGATACGCTGACAATATACACTCTCGGGGCATAATAGAATAATATAATTGGGTTTCACTCTTTGTTCGGTTGAATGAGAAAAAGTTCTGTTTCTAAAGTTATACTGTTAGGGCGCAACTGAGTAGTCTAATGTTGTTCCGGTTTTGGTTCTTGTGAACGTAGACAACGATACGTTGCCAATATACACTCTCGGGCATAATAGAACAATATAATTGGGTTTCACTCTTTGTTCGGTTGAATGAGAAAAATCTTGTTTCTAAAGTTATCTTTGTTAGGCGCAATTGAGTAGTCTAATGTTGTTCCGGTTTTGGTTCTTGCGAACGTAGACAACGATACGTTGCCAATATACACTCTCGGGGCATAATAGAATAATATAATTCGGTTTCACTCTTTGTTCGGTTGAATGAGAAAAAGTATTGTTTCTAAAGTTATACTGTTAGGGCGCAACTGAGTAGTCTAATGTTGTTCCGGTTTTGGTTCTTGTGAACGTAGACAACGATACGTTGCCAATATACACTCTCGGGGCATAATAGAATAATATAATTGGGTTTCACTCTTTGTTCGGTTGAATAAGAAAAAGTTCTGTTTCTAAAGTTATACTGTTAGGGCGCAACTGAGTAGTCTAATGTTGTTCCGGTTTTGGTTCTTGTGAACGTATACAACGATACGTTGCCAATATACAATCTCGGGGCATAATAGAACAATATAATTAGCTTTCACTCTTTGTTCGGCGGAATGAGAAAAAGTAATATTTCCAAAGTTATCTTTGTCATGGCGCACACGAGTTGTCTAATGTTGTTCCGGTTTTGGTTCTTGTGAACGTAGACAACGATACGTTACCAATATACACTCTCGGGGCATAATAGAACAATATAATTAGGTTTTACTCTTTGTTCGGTGGAATGAGAAAAAGTACTGTTTCCAAAGTTATACTGTTTGGGTGTAACTGAGTTGTCTAATGTTGTTCCGGATTTGGTTCTTGTGAACGTAGACAACGATATGTTGCCAATATACACTCTCGGGGCATAATAGAACAATATAATTAGATTTTACTCTTTGTTCGGTGGAATGAGAAAAAGTACTGTTTCCAAAGTTATACTGTTACGGCGCAACTGAGTTGTCTAATGTTGGTCCGGTTTTGGTTTTGGTGAACGTAGACAACGATACGTTGCCAATATACACTCTCGGGGCATAATAGAACAATATAATTGGGTTTCACTCTTTGTTCGGTGGAATGAGAAAAAGTACTGTTTCTAAAGTTATACTGTTAGGGCGCAACTGAGTAGCCTAATGTTGTTCCGGTTTTGGTTCTTGTGAACGTAGACAACGATACGTTGCCAATATACACTCTCGGGGCACAATAGAACAATATAATTAGGTTTCACTCTTTGTTCGGTTGAATGAGAAAAAGTACTGTTTCTAAAGTTATACTGTTAGGGCGCAACTGAGTAGTCTAATATTGTTCCGGTTTTGGTTCTTGTGAATGTAGCAACGATACTTTGCCAATATACACTCTCGGGGCATAATAGAATAATATAATTAGGTTTGACTCTTTGTTCGGTTGAATGAGAAAAAGTTCTGTTTCTAAAGTTATACTGTTAGTGCGCAACTGAGTTGTCTAATGTTGTTCCGGTTTTGGTTCTTGTGAACGTAGACAACGATACGTTGCCAATATACACTCTCGGGGCATAATAGAATAATATAATTGGGTTTCACTCTTTGTTCGGTTGAATAAGAAAAAGTACTGTTTCTAAAGTTATACTGTTAGGGCGCAACTGAGTAGTCTAATGTTGTTCCGGTTTTGGTTCTTGTGAACGTAGACAACGATACGTTGCCAATATACAATCTCGGGGCATAATAGAACAATATAATTAGGTTTCACTCTTTGTTCGGCGGAATGAGAAAAAGTACTATTTCCAAAGTTATACTGTTATGGCGCACACGAGTTGTCTAATGTTGTTCCGGTTTTGGTTCTTGTGAACGTAGACAACGATACGTTGCCAATAAACACTCTCGGGGCATAATAGAACAATATAATTAGGTTTTACTCTTTGTTCGGTGGAATGAGAAAAAGTACTGTTTCCAAAGTTATACTGTTTGGGTGTAACTGAGTTGTCTAATGTTGTTCCGGATTTGGTTCTTGTGAACGTAGACAACGATACGTTGCCAATATACACTCTCGGGTCATAATAGAACAATATAATTAGGTTTTACTCTTTGTTCGGTGGAATGAGAAAAAGTTCTGTTTCCAAAGTTATGCTGTTACGGCGCAACTGAGTTGTCTAATGTTGGTCCGGTTTTGGTTTTGGTGAACGTGGACAACGATACGTTGCCAATATACAATCTCGGGGCATAATAGAACAATATAATTGGGTTTCACTCTTTGTTCGGTGGAATGAGAAAAAGTACTGTTTCTAAAGTTATACTGTTATGCGCTGAGTAGCCTAATGTTGTTCCGATTTTGGTTCTTGTGAACGTAGACAACGATACAATGCCAATATACACTCTCGGGTCATAATAGAACAATATAATTTGGTTTCACTATTTATTTGGTTGAATGAGAAAAAGTACTGTTTCTAAAGTTATCTTTGTTAGGCGCAAGTAATAGTGTTCCGGTTTTGGTTCTTGTGAATGTAGCAACGATACTTTGCCAATATACACTCTCGGGGCATAATAGAATAATATAATTAGGTTTGACTCTTTGTTCGGTTGAATGAGAAAAAGTTCTGTTTCTAAAGTTATACTGTTAGGGCGCAACTGAGTAGTCTAATGTTGTTCCGGTTTTGGTTCTTGTGAACGTAGATAACGATACGTTGCCAATATACACTCTCGTGGCATAATAGAACAATATAATTAGGTTTTACTCTTTGTTCGGTGGAATAAGAAAAAGTACTATTTCCAAAGTTATACTGTTTGGGTGTAACTGAGTTGTCTAACGTTGTTCCGGATTTGGTTCTTGTGAACGTAGACAACGATACGTTGCCAATATACAATCTCGGGGCATAATAGAACAATATAATTGGATTTCAATCTTTGTTCGGTTGAATGAGAAAAAGTACTGTTTCTAAAGTTATACTGTTAGGGCGCAACTGAGTAGTCTAATGTTGTTCCGGTTTTGGTTCTTGTGAACGTAGATAACGATACGTTGCCAATATACTCTCTCGGGGCATAATAGAACAATATAATTAGGTTTTACTCTTTGTTCGGTGGAATGAGAAAAAGTACTGTTTCCAAAGTTATCTTTGTTAGGCGCGAGTTGTCTAATGTTGTTCCGGTTTTGGTTCTTCTGAACGTAGACAACGATACATTGCCAATATACACTCTCGGGTCTAAAAGAACTATATAATTGGGTTTCACTCTTTGTTTGGTTGAATGAGAAAGTATATAGTTTCTAAAGTTATACTTTTAGGGTACAAGCTGAATAGTCTAATGTTGTTCGATTTTGGTTCTTGTGAACGTAGACAACGATACGTTGCCAATATACACTCTCGGGCATAATAGAACAATATAATTGGGTTTCACTCTTTATTTGGTTGAATGAGAAAAAGTCTTGTTTCTAAAGATATATCTTGTTAGGGGCAAGGTAGTCTAATGTTGTTCGGTTTTGGTTCTTGTGAACGTAGACAACGATACGTTGCCAATATACACTCTCGGGCATAATAGAATAATATAATTGGGTTTCACTCTTTGTTTGGTTGAATGATAAAAAGTACTGTTTCTAAAGTTATCTTGTTAGGGCGCAACTGAGTAGTCTAATGTTGTTCCGATTTTGGTTCTTGTGAACGTAGACAACGATACGTTGCCAATATACACTCTCGGGGCATAATAGAACAATATAATTGGTTTTCACTCTTTGTTCGGTTGAATGAGAAAAAGTACTGTTTCTAAAGTTATACTGTTAGGTCTCAAGTGAGTAGTCTAATGTTGTTCCGGTTTTGGTTCTTGTGAACGTAGACAACGATACGTTGCCAATATACAATCTCGGGGCATAATAGAACAATATAATTAGGTTTCACTCTTTGTTCGGAGGAATGAGAAAAAGTACTATTTCCAAAGTTATACTGTTATGGCGCAACTGAGTAGTCTAATGTTGTTCCGATTTTGGTTCTTGTGAACGTAGACAACAATACATTGCCAATAGACACTCTCGGGGCATAATAGAACTATATAATTGGGTTTCACTCTTTGTTTGGTTGATTGAGAAAAAGTATAGTTTCTAAAGTTATACTTTTAGGGTACAACTGAATAGTCTAATGTTTTTCCGATTTTGGTTCTTGTGAACGTAGACAACGATACGTTGCCAATATACACTCTCGGGGCATAATAGAACAATATAATTGGGTTTCACTCTTTATTTGGTTGAATGAGAAAAAGTACTGTTTCTAAAGTTATACTGTTAGGGCGCAACTGAGTAGTCTAATGTTGTTCCGATTTTGGTTCTTGTGAACGTAGACAACAATACATTGCCAATAGACACTCTCGGGGCATAATAGAACAATATAATTGGGTTTCACTCTTTGTTCGGTTGAATGAGCAAAAGTACTGTTTCTAAAGTTATACTGTTAGGGTGCAACTGAGTAGTCTAATGTTGTTCCGGTTTTGGTTCTTTGTTGCGGATTTTATGTTGGCATATTTCGTGAAGCGAGTCCGGAGTCTTGAAGGTTTAAAGAAGAAGAGATGAAGATCGAAGAGTCGAAGACTCAAAACATAAATCCACAATGCTCGGTAAGTTCAAATATTATTGATGATGATTTATAAATATTTAAAAGTGTTTGGAAGATTTAGGATATTTTTAAATTGAATATATGGACAAAATTGATTTTAAATAGGTTTTCAAATCCTAGTCTATCTCTATGTTTTCTAATTGATTTTAAACAGGTTTTCAAATCCTAGTCTATCTCTATGTTTTCTAATTGATTTTAAACAGGTTTTCAAATCCTAGTCTATCTCTATGTTTTCTAATTGATTTTAAACAAGTTTTCAAATCCTAGTCTATCTCTAATTTTATTTTTAAAATTAGGCTTTCACAATCCTAGTCTACTTCTAAGTCTTCTAAATCTATAAATAAGCGATGTGGGTTCCATTAATTAGTATGCTTAGAGTTTAGACCATTATGAAACCCTAGAAACTTCTTGGGTGCTCTCTTTCTTTATTCAACAACAAGTTTCTATCGGATCAATTCTTAAAACCCTAACTTCTCGTTCTTCATGGAGAATTGATCCGGCTATTGCTTAGAAACATCTTCTACGGTTCTTTAATGATTATCTAAGCAATAAATCATCACCGATCGTATTGTTCTTGCTCCGGACGTAGTGCGCTCGTGGATTCGAGTGGCGTCGTGGATTCGGCGTGATCGGAGGCTTCGTGGATTCGAAGTGGAGGCGTTCGTGGATTCGAACGTGGGGCGTGGACAACCGGCGGCGGCGCGAGATCCGGAGAATATAAAAGAGAGGTTTGAGTCCGTGGATTCGGTAAATCACCTTGTAAACTTTTATTCTTAGTGGATTGTTATCGCGTGTTTGGTCCCGTGGGTTTTTACTCCGAGTTGGAGTTTTCCCACGTAAATCTCGGTGTGCTTTTTATTTTTCGTATTTATTTTTATTGCATCGAGATTTGTGGTTTTCGGCCTTTACACCTATTCACACCCCTCTAGGTGTTGGATACAATCTAGATAGATCCTTGGGGCTACCCCATAACTCACAATTGGTATCAGAGCGGGATCTAGATATATTGCTATCTAATGGCCGAAGAGTTAGTAGGTGTGTTGCAAACTTACGATATGACTTTTCCTACTAACCAATCTTCTTCCAAGTCTTTTTCTCAAACTAGAGGGATTGCGTTGAAAACATCAAAGGAAGAAGACGTGGACTCGGATTCCGGCGATGAGGAATCAAACGACGAGGATTTAGCGGAAGCGTATCATCAACTCCTCGTCGAATCTAAAAAGATGGCGAAGCATAACAAAAGGCTTAGGAAGCGTCTACTTGACATTGAAGAGGAGAACAAAAATTTGAAAACAATGACGAAAGCTGTCGAAGAGGAAAAGGAAGCAATATTGAAAGATAATTCAATCCTGGAGAATTGATCCGGCTATTGCTTAGAAACATCTTCTACGGTTCTTTAATGATTATCTAAGCAATAAATCATCACCGATCGTATTGTTCTTGCTCCGGACGTAGTGCGCTCGTGGATTCGAGTGGCGTCGTGGATTCGGCGTGATCGGAGGCTTCGTGGATTCGAAGTGGAGGCGTTCGTGGATTCGAACGTGGGGCGTGGGCAACCCGGCGGCGTGCGCGAGATCCGAAGAAGATAAAGAGAGGTTTGAGTCCGTGGATTCGGTAAATCACCTTGTAATCTTTTATTCTTAGTGGATTGTTATCGCGTGTTTGGTCCCGTGGGTTTTTTACTCCGAGTTGGAGTTTTCCCACGTAAATCTCGGTGTGCTTTTTATTTTTCGTATTTATTTTTATTGCATCGAGATTTGTGGTTTTCGGCCTTTACACCTATTCACCCACCTCTAGGTGTTGGATACAATCTAGATAGATCCTTGGGGCTACCCCATAACTCACAATTGGTATCAGAGCGGGATCTAGATATATTGCTATCTAATGGCCGAAGAGTTAGTAGGTGTGTTGCAAACTTACGATATGACTTTTCCTACTAACCAATCTTCTTCCAAGTCTTTTTCTCAAACTAGAGGGATTGCGTTGAAAACATCAAAGGAAGAAGACGTGGACTCGGATTCCGGCGATGAGGAATCAAACGACGAGGATTTAGCGGAAGCGTATCATCAACTCCTCGTCGAATCTAAAAAGATGGCGAAGCATAACAAAAGGCTTAGGAAGCGTCTACTTGACATTGAAGAGGAGAACAAAAATTTGAAAACAATGACGAAAGCTTTCGAAGAGGAAAAGGAAGCAATATTGAAAGATAATTCGATCCTCCAAAAGAAGCTAGATGAAGCGGATTTAACGATCAAATCCTCTAAGAACAAAGTTGAATTTTTGGAGCATCAATTTGAGGAATCGCACAAATCCAACAAAGAGTTGACCAAGGAAGTTCATCAACTCAAGTCCGACATTCAACAATTTTCTTCCGGATCGAAGAAATTGGATCATATGCTTGGGTTAGGTCAAACGAACAAGTTGGGCCTCGGATACGAACGAACCTATGTTGAGAAGGATCGAACGTCAACATCTAATATCTCAACAAATTCGAAGGAAAAGGTGTGTCACCGATGCGGCATCAAAGGGCACATCAAAAGTGTTGCCCGAATAAGGATAAGAAAAATCGATCGGCAACATCGAAACCTCAATCGGCATCATCTACTACTCGGCTTTCCCTCGGAATCAAAAGAAAATTAATTTGAGTCGAGTGCCTCTTTCGGACCGGTTTTCTAAGGAGCAACGGCGAGTTCGACCGAACCCACAACCAAATTGGATCTCAAAACCGAACCATCAAGGGAACCGGATTTCTAATTCAAAGCCTCAACGACAACATCAACCGAAGCTTCAAGCAACGAAACGACCAACGGTTGATCCAAAATCAAAGCAACTCAAACCTAACGTCGACAAGCAAAGCCAACGAAAGATCCGACAAGTTTGGATCCGGAAAGGTGATATCTTTCCTTGCTTTTCGTCTTAGTTTGTTTTTATTGTTTATGTAATGTTTTGATTGGTGCATATTGCATATTTTTCTTTCATTACATTACATGATTAGACGATGTTTGATCTTTAAAATTTGTTTTGAAAATCGTTTTTAAGGAAAGGTTTTTGGGGAGTTTTTAATTTGATTAAAAATTTTTGAGAAAGGAGATGATTGAAAATCATTAAATTAGAGAGATTAAAGGTTTTTAAAAGAGCCTTAACCGGTATCTAAAGTCAATTCAAATTGAATTAAATTCATATTAATTATTGGTTTTACTCCACTTTTTATTATTTTGACGATAATTTAATATATGATTTCTTCTTACATACTTTCATCAAAATTTTAAAATTAATTTTAATCTATTAGTAATTAATTCATCTTGGTAGTGAATGTTGAATATAATTGATGGATATTTGCTAATTGACTAAGATTCGTCAAAATTATTTTCAAATGTGAGATTGTCTAATTTAGGGGAGTTTGAATATTTAAAAAAAGGATGAGAAGAAACTCCTAAGTTTAAAAGATGTGGAAAGAGTTACATCCTAAAAGAGAGTGTGAAAACTACCACCACATGTAGGAAAGAGCTACCACCCCGGTCGTCCGGTATGTGTGTGAAGCTACCACATGGGTAATTATATGAAAAACCGAAAAGGTTGAAAATATATATATATATGAATATTTTAGAATTTTCGGTGATATAAGGTGATAGTTTGAAAAAGATGCTCAAAGAGCCACCCCCGGTGCCTTATTAGTTAAATCTCTATTTTGAACGAATTGCGACAAATTGGTGTCAATTTTGCCAAATTTCTAAAAATTATTTTTCATCAATTTGCATCTTGATGTTTTGAAACATTAGATTATCTTTAATATCAAATTTTGATGTTTCAATGTGTTTTGAAATCCTATAATATTTTATTTTCATCATAATGATTTTTGGAGTACAATCTTTAATTTTTATGAAATTAACTTAATTTGGAGGAATTTTTGAGAAACAAGGCAAAATTTTCGAATTCTCATCCGTGGACTATATTTAGTTTGCTTATTTTTGGTATCTAGATTTATAACTATAACATGACTACGTTCTTTTTGCTAGTTTGTATCTCTCTCATTTTTGGTACTTCCTTTTGGCAATTTTTGACAAAAAGGGAGAGAAGAAGAGAAAACTTGAATTGAATTGAAACTTGAATTGAAGATCATAGGAGGAGGCGTGATATTTTTCGATTTTTAAATTTAAATTTTAATCTTTTGATGCATGTACAAAGGGGGAGAGAATTTTATTTTCATATTTTTACTACTAACTTTGTTTGTGATCTTTGTTCGTGGAAAAAGTAACTTAATTGCAGATCATTGAAGACTTCAAGACTCCTAGTTGCGTCTAAGTCATAGAGTTTGTTTAGGAGTTTTAAAAGTGTTATTTTGTATTTCTCTTTGGATCTTTCACGAGAAGTTCATTGTTTTGGTGATGGCAATGAATTTCATTTTTTTTGTGAGTTGAGCGTTGTGATGTAATTTTGGGTTTTGTCACGAAATTGCCAAAGAGGGAGATTGTTGCGGATTTTATGTTGGCATATTTCGTGAAGCGAGTCCGGAGTCTTGAAGGTTTAAAGAAGAAGAGATGAAGATCGAAGAGTCGAAGACTCAAAACATAAATCCACAATGCTCGGTAAGTTCAAATATTATTGATGATGATTTATAAATATTTAAAAGTGTTTGGAAGATTTAGGATATTTTTAAATTGAATATATGGACAAAATTGATTTTAAATAGGTTTTCAAATCCTAGTCTATCTCTATGTTTTCTAATTGATTTTAAACAGGTTTTCAAATCCTAGTCTATCTCTATGTTTTCTAATTTATTTTAAACAAGTTTTCAAATCCTAGTCTATCAATATATTTTCTAATTTATTTTAAACAGGTTTTCAACTTCTAGTCTATCTCTAATTTTTTTTTCAAAATTAGGCTTTCACAATCCTAGTCTACTTCTAAGTCTTCTAAATCTATAAATAAGCAATGGGGGTTCCATTAATTCGTATGCTTAGAGTTTAGACCATTATGAAACCCTAGAAACTTCTTGGGTGCTCTCTTTCTTTATTCAACAACAAGTTTCTATCGGATCAATTCTTAAAACCCTAACTTCTCGTTCTTCATGGAGAATTGATCCGCTATTGCTTAGAAACATCTTCTACGGTTCTTTAATGATTATCTAAGCAATAAATCATCACCGATCGTATTGTTCTTGCTCGGACGTAGTGCGCTCGTGGATTCGAGTGGCGTCGTGGATTCGGCGTGATCGGAGGCATCGTGGATTCGAAGTGGAGGCGTTCGTGGATTCGAACGTGGGGCGTGGACAACCCGGCGGCGGCGCGAGATCCGGAGAAGATAAAAGAGAGGTTTGAGTCCGTGGATTCGGTAAATCACCTTGTAAACTTTTATTCTTAGTGGATTGTTATCGCGTGTTTGGTCCCGTGGGTTTTTTACTCCGAGTTGGAGTTTTCCCACGTAAATCTCGGTGTGCTTTTTATTTTTCGTATTTATTTTTATTGCATCGAGATTTGTGGTTTTCGGCCTTTACACCTATTCACACCCCTCTAGGTGTTGGATACAATCTAGATAGATCCTTGGGGCTACCCCATAACTCACATTCTTGTGAACGTAGACAACGATACGTTGCCAATATACACTCTCGGGGCATAATAGAATAATATAATTGGGTTTCACTCTTTGTTTGGTTGAATGAGAAAAAGTACTGTTTCTAAAGTTATACTGTTAGGGCGCAACTGAGTAGTCTAATGTTGTTCCGATTTTGGTTCTTGTGAACGTAGACAACGATACGTTGCCAATATACACTCTCGGGGCATAATAGAACAATATAATTGGTTTTCACTCTTTGTTCGGTTGAATGAGAAAAAGTACTGTTTCTAAAGTTATACTGTTAGGGCGCAACTGAGTAGTCTAATGTTGTTCCGGTTTTGGTTCTTGTGAACGTAGACAACGATACGCTGCCAATATACACTCTCGGGGCATAATAGAATAATATAATTGGGTTTCACTCTTTGTTCGGTTGAATGAGAAAAAGTACTGTTTCTAAAGTTATACTGTTAGGGCGCAACTGAGTAGTCTAATGTTGTTCCGGTTTTGGTTCTTGTGAACGTCGACAACGATACGTTGCCAATATACACTCTCGGGGCATAATAGAACAATATAATTAGGTTTCACTCTTTGTTCGGTGGAATGAGAAAAAGTACTATTTCCAAAGTTATACTGTTATGGCGCAACTGAGTAGCCTAATGTTGTTCCGATTTTGGTTCTTGTGAACGTAGACAACGATACATTGCCAATATACACTCTGGGCATAATAGAATAATATAATTGGGTTTCACTCTTTGTTCGGTTGAATGAGAAAAATCTTTTCTAAAATTATACCGGTAGGGCAATCGAGTAGTCTAATGTTGTTCCGATTTTGGTTCTTGTGAACGTAGACAACGATACGTTGCCAATATACACTCTCGGGGCGTAATAGAACAATATAATTGGGTTTCACTCTTTGTTTGGTTTAATGAGAAAAAGTACTGTTTCTAAAGATATACTGTTAGGGCGCAACTGAGTAGTCTAAAGTTGTTCCGGTTTTGGTTCTTGTGAACGTAGACAACGATACGTTGCCAATATACACTCTCGGGGCATAATAGAATAATATAATTGGGTTTCACTCTTTGTTCGGTTGAATGAGAAAAAGTTCTGTTTCTAAAGTTATACTGTTAGGGCGCAACTGAGTAGTCTAATGTTGTTCCGGTTTTGGTTCTTGTGAACGTAGACAACGATACGTTGCCAATATACGCTCTCGGGGCATAATAGAACAATATAATTAGGTTTCACTCTTTGTTCGGTGGAATGAGAAAAAGTACTATTTCTAAAGTTATACTGTTATGGCGCAACTGAGTAGCCTAATGTTGTTCCGATTTTGGTTCTTGTGAACGTAGACAACGATACATTGCCAATATACACTCTCGGGGCATAATAGAACAATATAATTGGGTTTCACTCTTTGTTCGGTTGAATGAGAAAAAGTACATTTTCTAAAGTTATACTGTTAGGGCACAACTGAGTAGTCTAATGTTGTTCCGATTTTGGTTCTTGTGAACGTAGACAACGAAACGTTGCCAATATACACTCTCGGGGCATAATAGAACAATATAATTGGGTTTCACTCTTTATTTGGTTGAATGAGAAAAAGTACTGTTTCTAAAGATATACTGTTAGGGCGCAACTGAGTAGTCTATTGTTGTTCCGATTTTGGTTCTTGTGAACGTAGACAACGATACGTTGCCAATATACACTCTCGGGGCATAATAGAACTATATAATTGGGTTTCACTCTTTGTTTGGTTGATTGAGAAAAAGTATAGTTTCTAAAGTTATACTTTTAGGGTACAACTGAATAGTCTAATGTTGTTCCGATTTTAGTTCTTGTGAACGTAGACAACGATACGTTGCCAATATACACTCTCGGGGCATAATAGAACAATATAATTGGGTTTCACTCTTTGTTCGGTTGAATGAGAAAAAGTACTGTTTCTAAAGTTATACTGTTAGGGTGCAACTGAGTAGTCTAATGTTGTTCCGGTTTTGGTTCTTGTGAACGTAGACAACGATACGTTGCCAATATACACTCTCGGGGCATAATAGAATAATATAATTGGGTTTCACTCTTTGTTTGGTTGAATGAGAAAAAGTACTGTTTCTAAAGTTATACTGTTAGGGCGCAACTGAGTAGTCTAATGTTGTTCCGATTTTGGTTCTTGTGAACGTAGACAACGATACGTTGCCAATATACACTCTCGGGGCATAATAGAACAATATAATTGGGTTTCACTCTTTGTTCGGTTGAATGAGAAAAAGTACTATTTCTAAAGTTATACTGTTAGGTCTCAAGTGAGTAGTCTAATGTTGTTCCGGTTTTGGTTCTTGTGAACGTAGACAACGATACGCTGCCAAAATACACTCTCGGGGCATAATAGAATAATATAATTGGGTTTCACTCTTTTTTCGGTTGAATGAGAAAAAGTACTGTTTCTAAAGTTATACTGTTAGGGCGCAACTGAGTAGTCTAATGTTGTTCCGGTTTTGGTTCTTGTGAACGTAGACAACGATACGTTGCCAATATACACTCTCGGGGCATAATAGAATAATATAATTAGGTTTCACTCTTTGTTCGGTGGAATGAAAAAGAGTTCTGTTTCCAAAGTTCTACTGTTAGGGCGCAACTGAGTAGCCTAATGTTGTTCCGATTTTGGTGCTTGTGAACCTAGACAACGATACATTGCCAATATACACTCTCTGGTCATAATAGAATAATATAATTGGGTTTCACTCTTTATTTGGTTGAATGAGAAAAAGTACTGTTTCTAAAATTATACTGTTAGGGCACAACTGAGTAGTCTAATGTTGTTCCCATTTTGGTTCTTGTGAACGTAGACAACGATACGTTGCCAATATACACTCTCGGGGCGTAATAGAACAATATAATTGGGTTTCACTCTTTATTTGGTTGAATGAGAAAAAGTACTGTTTCTAAAGATATACTGTTAGGGCGCAACTGAGTAGTCTAATGTTGTTCCGATTTTGGTTCTTGTGAACGTAGACAACGATACGTTGCCAATATACACTCTCGTGGCATAATAGAACAATATAATTGGGTTTCACTCTTTGTTCGGTTGAATGAGAAAAAGTACTGTTTCTAAAGTTATACCGTTAGGGCACAACTGAGTAGTCTAATGTTGTTCCGATTTTGGTTCTTGTGAACGTAGACAACGATACGTTGCCAATATACACTCTCGGGGCATAATAGAACAATATAATTGGGTTTCACTCTTTGTTCGGTTGAATGAGAAAAATTACTGTTTCTAAAGTTATACTGTTAGGTCTCAACTGAGTAGTCTAATGTTGTTCCGGTTTTGGTTCTTGTGAACGTAGACAACGATACGTTGCCAATATACAATCTCGGGGCATAATAGAACAATATAATTAGGTTTCACTCTTTGTTCGGTGGAATGAGAAAAAGTACTATTTCCAAAGTTATACTGTTATGGCGCAACTGAGTAGTCTAATGTTGTTCCGATTTTGGTTCTTGTGAACGTAGACAACAATACATTGCCAATATACACTCTCGGGGCATAATAGAACTATATAATTGGGTTTCACTCTTTGTTTGGTTGATTGAGAAAAAGTATAGTTTCTAAAGTTATACTTTTAGGGTACAACTGAATAGTCTAATGTTGTTCCGATTTTGGTTCTTGTGAACGTAGACAACGATACGTTGCCAATATACACTCTCGGGGCATAATAGAACAATATAATTGGGTTTCACTCTTTATTTGGTTGAATGAGAAAAGTATCGTTTCTAAAGATATACTGTTAGGGCGCAACTGAGTAGTCTAATGTTGTGTCGGTTTTAGTTCTTGTGAACGTAGACAACGATACGTTGCCAATATACACTCTCAGGGCATAATAGAACAATATAATTGGGTTTCACTCTTTGTTCGGTTGAATGAGAAAAAGTACTGTTTCTAAAGTTATACTGTTAGGGTGCAACTGAGTAGTCTAATGTTGTTCCGGTTTTGGTTCTTGTGAACGTAGACAACGATACGTTGCCAATATACACTCTCGGGGCATAATAGAACAATATAATTGGGTTTCACTCTTTGTTTGGTTGAATGAGAAAAAGAACTGTTTCTAAAGTTATACTGTTAGGGCGCAACTGAGTAGTCTAATGTTGTTCCGATTTTGGTTCTTGTGAACGTAGACAACGATACGTTGCCAATATACACTCTCGGGGCATAATAGAACAATATAATTGGGTTTCACTCTTTGTTCGGTTGAATGAGAAAAAGTACTGTTTCTAAAGTTATACTGTTAGGTCTCAAGTGAGTAGTCTAATGTTGTTCCGGTTTTGGTTCTTGTGAACGTAGACAACGATACGCTGCCAAAATACACTCTCGGGGCATAATAGAACAATATAATTGGGTTTCACTCTTTGTTCGGTTGAATGAGAAAAAGTTCTGTTTCTAAAGTTATACTGTTAGGGCGCAACTGAGTAGTCTAATGTTGTTCCGGTTTTGGTTCTTGTGAACGTCGACAACGATACGTTGCCAATATACAATCTCGGGGCATAATAGAACAATATAATTAGGTTTCACTCTTTGTTCGGTGGAATGAGAAAAAGTACTATTTCCAAAGTTATACTGTTATGGCGCAACTGAGTAGCCTAATGTTGTTCCGATTTTGGTTCTTGTGAACGTAGACAACGATACATTGCCAATATACACTCTCGGGGCATAATAGAATAATATAATTGGGTTTCACTCTAAATTTGGTTGAATGAGAAAAAGTACTGTTTCTAAAATTATACTGTTAGGGCACAACTGAGTAGTCTAATGTTGTTCCGATTTTGGTTCTTGTGAACGTAGACAACGATACGTTGCCAATATACACTCTCGGGGCGTAATAGAACAATATAATTGGGTTTCACTCTTTGTTTGGTTGAATGAGAAAAAGTACTGTTTCTAAAGTTATACTGTTAGGGCGCAACTGAGTAGTCTAATGTTGTTCCGGTTTTGGTTCTTGTGAACGTAGACAAAGATACGTTGCCAATATACACTCTCGGGGCATAATAGAATAATATAATTGGGTTTCACTCTTTGTTCGGTTGAATGAGAAAAAGTTCTGTTTCTAAAGTTATACTGTTAGGGCGCAACTGAGTAGTCTAATGTTGTTCCGGTTTTGGTTCTTGTGAACGTAGACAACGATACGTTGCCAATATACACTCTCGGGGCATAATAGAACAATATAATTAGGTTTCACTCTTTGTTCGGTGGAATGAGAAAAAGTACTATTTCTAAAGTTATACTGTTATGGCGCAACTGAGTAGCCTAATGTTGTTCCGATTTTGGTTCTTGTGAACGTAGACAACGATACATTGCCAATATACACTCTCGGGGCATAATAGAACAATATAATTGGGTTTAACTCTTTATTTGGTTGAATGAGAAAAAGTACATTTTCTAAAGTTATACTGTTAGGGCACAACTGAGTAGTCTAATGTTGTTCCGATTTTGGTTCTTGTGAACGTAGACAACGAAACGTTGCCAATATACACTCTCGGGGCATAATAGAACAATATAATTGGGTTTCACTCTTTGTTCGGTCGAATGAGAAAAAGTAATCGTTTCTAAAGATATACCGTTAGTACAATCGAGTAGTCTATTGTTGTTCGATTTTGGTTCTTCTGAACGTAGACAACGATACGTTGCCAATATACACTCTCGGGCATAATAGAACTATATAATTGGGTTTCACTCTTTGTTTGGTTGATTGAGAAAAAGTATAGTTTCTAAAGTTATACTTTTAGGGTACAACTGAATAGTCTAATGTTGTTCCGATTTTAGTTCTTGTGAACGTAGACAACGATACGTTGCCAATATACACTCTCGGGGCATAATAGAACAATATAATTGGGTTTCACTCTTTGTTCGGTTGAATGAGAAAAAGTACTGTTTCTAAAGTTATACCGTTAGGGCGCAACCGAGTAGTCTAATGTTGTTCCGGTTTTGGTTCTTGTGAACGTAGACAACGATACGTTGCCAATATACACTCTCGGGGCATAATAGAACAATATAATTGGGTTTCACTCTTTGTTCGGTTGAATGAGAAAAAGTACTGTTTTTAAAGTTATACTGTTAGGGCGCAACTGAGTAGTCTAATGTTGTTCCGATTTTGGTTCTTGTGAACGTAGACAACGATACGTTGCCAATATACACTCTTGGGGCATAATAGAACAATATAATTGGGTTTCACTCTTTGTTCGGTTGAATGAGAAAAAGTACTGTTTCTAAAGTTATACTGTTAGGTCTCAAGTGAGTAGTCTAATGTTGTTCCGGTTTTGGTTCTTGTGAACGTAGACAACGATACGCTGCCAATATACACTCTCGGGGCATAATAGAATAATATAATTGGGTTTCACTCTTTTTCGGTTGAATGAGAAAAAGTACTGTTTCTAAAGTTATACTGTTAGGGCGCAACTGAGTAGTCTAATGTTGTTCCGGTTTTGGTTCTTGTGAACGTAGACAACGATACGTTGCCAATATATAATCTCGGGGCATAATAGAACAATATAATTAGGTTTCACTCTTTGTTCGGTGGAATGAGAAAAAGTACTATTTCCAAAGTTATACTGTTATGGCGCAACTGAGTAGCCTAATGTTGTTCCGATTTTGGTTCTTGTGAACGTAGACAACGATACATTGCCAATATACACTCTCGGGGCATAATAGAATAATATAATTGGGTTTCACTCTTTGTCTGGTTGAACGAGAAAAAATCTTTCTAAAATTATACTGTTAGGGCACAACTGAGTAGTCTAATGTTGTTCCCATTTTGGTTCTTGTGAACGTAGACAACGATACGTTGCCAATATACACTCTCGGGGCGTAATAGAACAATATAATTGGGTTTCACTCTTTATTTGGTTGAATGAGAAAAAGTACTGTTTCTAAAGATATACTGTTAGGGCGCAACTGAGTAGTCTAATGTTGTTCCGATTTTGGTTCTTGTGAACGTAGACAACGATACGTTGCCAATATACACTCTCGGGGCATAATAGAACAATATAATTGGGTTTCACTCTTTGTTTGGTTGAATGAGAAAAAGTACTGTTTCTAAAGTTATACTGTTGGGGCGTAACTGAGTAGTCTAATGTTGTTCCGGTTTTGGTTCTTGTGAACGTAGACAACGATACGTTGCCAATATACACTCTCGGGGCATAATAGAACAATATAATTGGGTTTCACTCTTTGTTCGGTTGAATGAGAAAAAGTACTGTTTCTAAAGTTATACTGTTAGGTCTCAAGTGAGTAGTCTAATGTTGTTCCGGTTTTGGTTCTTGTGAACGTAGACAACGATACGTTGCCAATATACACTCTCGGGGCATAATAGAACAATATAATTGGGTTTCACTCTTTGTTCGTCGGAATGAGAAAAAGTACTATTTCCAAAGTTATATTTGTTATGGCGCAATCCGAGTAGTCTAATGTTGTTCCGATTTTGGTTCTTGTGAACGTAGACAACAATACATTGCCAATATACACTCTTGGGGCATGATAGAACTATATAATTGGGTTTCACTCTTTGTTTGGTTGATTGAGAAAAAGTATAGTTTCTAAAGTTATACTTTTAGGGTACAACTGAATAGTCTAATGTTGTTCCGATTTTGGTTCTTGTGAACGTAGACAACGATACGTTGCCAATATACACTCTCGGGGCATAATAGAACAATATAATTGGGTTTCACTCTTTATTTGGTTGAATGAGAAAAAGTACTGTTTCTAAAGATATACTGTTAGGGCGCAACTGAGTAGTCTAATGTTGTTCCGATTTTAGTTCTTGTGAACGTAGACAACGATACGTTGCCAATATACACTCTCGGGGCATAATAGAACAATATAATTGGGTTTCACTCTTTGTTCGGTTGAATGAGAAAAGTACTGTTTCTAAAGTTATACTGTTAGGGCGCAACTGAGTAGTCTAATGTTGTTCCGGTTTTGGTTCTTGTGAACGTAGACAACGATACGTTGCCAATATACACTCTCGGGGCATAATAGAATAATATAATTGGGTTTCACTCTTTGTTTGGTTGAATGAGAAAAAGTACTGTTTCTAAAGTTATACTGTTAGGGCGCAACTGAGTAGTCTAATGTTGTTCCGATTTTGGTTCTTGTGAACGTAGACAACGATACGTTGCCAATATACACTCTCGGGGCATAATAGAACAATATAATTGGGTTTCACTCTTTGTTCGGTTGAATGAGAAAAAGTACTGTTTCTAAAGTTATACTGTTAGGGCTCAACTGAGTAGTCTAATGTTGTTCCGGTTTTGGTTCTTGTGAACGTAGACAACGATACGCTGCCAAAATACACTCTCGGGGCATAATAGAATAATATAATTGGGTTTCACTCTTTGTTCGGTTGAATGAGAAAAAGTTCTGTTTCTAAAGTTATACTGTTAGGGCGCAACTGAGTAGTCTAATGTTGTTCCGGTTTTGGTTCTTGTGAACGTAGACAACGATACGTTGCCAATATACAATCTCGGGGCATAATAGAACAATATAATTAGGTTTCACTCTTTGTTCGGTGGAATGAGAAAAAGTACTATTTCCAAAGTTATACTGTTATGGCGCAACTGAGTAGCCTAATGTTGTTCCGATTTTGGTTCTTGTGAACGTAGACAACGATACATTGCCAATATACACTCTCGGAGAATAATAGAATAATATAATTGGGTTTCACTCTAAATTTGGTTGAATGAGAAAAAGTCTGCTTTCTAAAATTATACCGTTAGGGCGCAACTGAGTAGTCTAATGTTGTTCCGGTTTTGGTTCTTGTGAACGTAGACAACGATACGCTGCCAATATACACTCTCGGGGCATAATAGAACAATATAATTGGGTTTCACTCTTTGTTTGGTTGAATGAGAAAAAGTACTGTTCTAAAGTTATACTGTTAGGGCACAACTGAGTAGTCTAATGTTGTTTCGGTTTTGGTTCTTGTGAACGTAGACAAAGATACTTGCCAAAATACACTCTCGGGCATAATAGAATAATATAATTGGGTTTCACTCTTTTTACGGTTGAATGTGAAAAAGTTCGTTTCTAAAGTTATCCGTTATGGCGCAACGAGTAGCCTAATGTTGTTCCGATTTTGGTTCTTGTGAACGTAGACAACGATACATTGCCAATATACACTCTCGGGGCATAATAGAATAATATAATTGGGTTTCACTCTTTATTTGGTTGAATGAGAAAAAGTACTGTTTCTAAAATTATACTGTTAGGGCGCAACTGAGTAGTCTAATGTTGTTCCGGTTTTGGTTCTTGTGAACATAGACAACGATACGTTGCCAATATACACTCTCGGGGCATAATAGAACAATATAATTGGGTTTCACTCTTTGTTTGGTTGAATGAGAAAAAGTTCGTTTCTAAAGTTATACCGTTATGGCGCAACTGAGTAGTCTAATGTTGTTCCGGTTTTGGTTCTTGTGAACGTAGACAACGATACGTTGCCAATATACAATCTCGGGGCATAATAGAACAATATAATTAGGTTTCACTCTTTGTTCGGTGGAATGAGAAAAAGTACTATTTCCAAAGTTATACTGTTATGGCGCAACTGAGTAGCCTAATGTTGTTCCGATTTTGGTTCTTGTGAACGTAGACAACGATACATTGCCAATATACACTCTCGGGGCATAATAGAATAATATAATTGGGTTTCACTCTTTGTTTGGTTGAATGAGAAAAAGTACTGTTTCTAAAATTATACTGTTAGGGCGCAACTGAGTAGTCTAATGTTGTTCCGATTTTGGTTCTTGTGAACGTAGACAACGATACGTTGCCAATATACACTCTCGGGGCGTAATAGAACAATATAATTGGGTTTCACTCTTTGTTCGGTTGAATGAGAAAAAGTAATGTTTCTAAAGTTATACTGTTAGGGCGCAACTGAGTAGTCTAATGTTGTTCCGGTTTTGGTTCTTGTGAACGTAGACAAAGATACGTTGCCAAAATACACTCTCGGGGCATAATAGAACAATATAATTAGGTTTCACTCTTTGTTCGGTTGAATGAGAAAAAGTACTGTTTCTAAAGTTATACTGTTAGGGCGCAACTGAGTAGTCTAATGTTGTTCCGGTTTTGGTTCTTGTGAACGTAGACAACGATACATTGCCAATATACACTCTCGGGGCATAATAGAATAATATAATTGGGTTTCACTCTTTATTTGGTTGAATGAGAAAAAGTACTGTTTCTAAAATTATACTGTTAGGGCACAACTGAGTAGTCTAATGTTGTTCCCATTTTGGTTCTTGTGAACGTAGACAACGATACGTTGCCAATATACACTCTCGGGGCGTAATAGAACAATATAATTGGGTTTCACTCTTTATTTGGTTGAATGAGAAAAAGTACTGTTTCTAAAGTTATACTGTTAGGGCGCAACTGAGTAGTCTAATGTTGTTCCGATTTTGGTTCTTGTGAACGTAGACAACGATACGTTGCCAATATACACTCTCGGGGCATAATAGAACAATATAATTGGGTTTCACTCTTTGTTCGGTTGAATGAGAAAAAGTACTGTTTCTAAAGTTATACTGTTAGGGCGCAACTGAGTAGTCTAATGTTGTTCCGATTTTGGTTCTTGTGAACGTAGACAACGATACGTTGCCAATATACACTCTCGGGGCATAATAGAAAATATAATTGGGTTTCACTCTTTGTCCGATTGAATGAGAAAAAGTACTATTTCTAAAGTTATTCCGTTGGGCGTAATCGAGTAGTCTAATGTTGTTCGGTTTTGGTTCTTGCGAACGTAGACAACGATACGTTGCCAATATACACTCTCGGGGCATAATAGAACAATATAATTGGGTTTCACTCTTTGTTCGGTTGAATGAGAAAAAGTTCTGTTTCTAAAGTTATACTGTTAGGGCGCAACTGAGTAGTCTAATGTTGTTCCGGTTTTGGTTCTTGTGAACGTAGACAACGATACGCGGCCAATATACACTCTCGGGGCATAATAGAATAATATAATTGGGTTTCACTCTTTGTTTGGTTGAATGAGAAAAAGTACTGTTTCTAAAGTTATACCGTTAGGCGCAACGAGTAGTCTAATGTTGTTCCGATTTTGGTTCTTGTGAACGTAGACAACGATACGTTGCCAATATACACTCTCGGGGCATAATAGAACAATATAATTGGGTTTCACTCTTTGTTCGGTTGAATGAGAAAAAGTACTGTTTCTAAAGTTATACTGTTAGGGCGCAACTGAGCAGTCTAATGTTGTTCCGGTTTTGGTTCTTGTGAACGTAGACAACGATACGCTGCCAATATACACTCTCAGGGCATAATAGAATAATATAATTGGGTTTCACTCTTTGTTCGGTTGAATGAGAAAAAGTACTGTTTCTAAAGTTATACTGTTAAGGCTCAACTGAGTAGTCTAATGTTGTTCCGGTTTTGGTTCTTGTGAACGTAGACAACGATACGTTGCCAATATACAATCTCGGGGCATAATAGAACAATATAATTAGGTTTCACTCTTTGTTCGGTGGAATGAGAAAAAGTACTATTTCCAAAGTTATACTGTTATGGCGCAACTGAGTAGTCTAATGTTGTTCCGATTTTGGTTCTTGTGAACGTAGACAACGATACATTGCCAATATACACTCTCGGGGCATAATAGAACTATATAATTGGGTTTCACTCTTTGTTTGGTTGATTGAGAAAAAGTATAGTTTCTAAAGTTATACTTTTAGGGTACAACTGAATAGTCTAATGTTGTTCCGATTTTGGTTCTTGTGAACGTAGACAACGATACGTTGCCAATATACACTCTCGGGGCATAATAGAACAATATAATTGGGTTTCACTCTTTATTTGGTTGAATGAGAAAAAGTACTGTTTCTAAAGATATACTGTTAGGGCGCAACTGAGATGTCTAATGTTGTTCCGATTTTAGTTCTTGTGAACGTTGACAACGATACGTTGCCAATATACACTCTCGGGGCATAATAGAAAAATATAATTTGGTTTCACTCTTTATTTGGTTGAATGAGAAAAAGTACTGTTTCTAAAGTTATACTGTTAGGGCGCAACTGAGTAGTCTAATGTTGTTCCGATTTTGGTTCTTGTGAACGTAGACAACGATACGTTGCCAATATACACTCTCGGGGCATAATAGAACAATATAATTGGGTTTCACTCTTTGTTCGGTTGAATGAGAAAAAGTACTGTTTCTAAAGTTATACTGTTAGGGCGCAACTGAGTTGTCTAATGTTGTTCCGGTTTTGGTTCTTGTGAACGTAGACAACGAAACGTTGCCAATATACACTCTCGGGGCATAATAGAAAAATATAATTGGGTTTCACTCTTTGTTTGGTTGAATGAGAAAAAGTACTGTTTCTAAAGTTATACTGTTGGGGCGTAACTGAGTAGTCTAATGTTGTTCCGGTTTTGGTTCTTGCGAACGTAGACAACGATACGTTGCCAATATACACTCTCGGGGCATAATAGAACAATATAATTGGGTTTCACTCTTTGTTCGGTTGAATGAGAAAAAAATCGTTTCTTAAGTTATACTATTAGGGCGCAACTCAGTAGTCTAATGTTGTTCCGGTTTTGGTTCTTGTGAACGTAGACAACGATACGTTGCCAATATACACTCTCGGGGCATAATAGAATAATATAATTGGGTTTCACTCTTTGTTTGGTTGAATGAGAAAAAGTACTGTTTCTAAAGTTATACTGTTAGGGCGCAACTGAGTAGTCTAATGTTGTTCCGATTTTGGTTCTTGTGAACGTAGACAACGATACGTTGCCAATATACACTCTCGGGGCATAATAGAACAATATAATTGGGTTTCACTCTTTGTTCGGTTGAATGAGAAAAAGTACTGTTTCTAAAGTTATACTGTTATGTCTCAGGTGAGAAGTCTAATGTTGTTCCGGTTTTGGTTCTTGTGAACGTAGACAACGATACGCTGCCAAAATACACTCTCGGGGCATAATAGAATAATATAATTGGGTTTCACTCTTTGTTCGGTTGAATGAGAAAAAGTACTGTTTCTAAAGTTATACTGTTAGGGCGCAACTGAGTAGTCTAATGTTGTTCCGGTTTTGGTTCTTGTGAGCGTAGACAACGATACATTGCCAATATACAATCCCGGGGCATAATAGAACAATATAATTAGGTTTCACTCTTTGTTCGGTGGAATGAGAAAAAGTACTATTTCCAAAGTTATACTGTTATGGCGCAACTGAGTAGTCTAATGTTATTCCGATTTTGGTTCTTGTGAACGTAGACAACGATACATTGCCAATATACACTCTCGGGGCATAATAGAACTATATAATTGGGTTTCACTCTTTGTTTGGTTGATTGAGAAAAAGTATAGTTTCTAAAGTTATACTTTTAGGGTACAACTGAATAGTCTAATGTTGTTCCGATTTTGGTTCTTGTGAACGTAGACAACGATACGTTGCCAATATACACTCTCGGGGCATAATAGAACAATATAATTGGGTTTCACTTTTTGTTCGGTTGAATGAGAAAAAGTACTGTTTCTAAAGATATACTGTTAGGGCGCAACTGAGATGTCTAATGTTGTTCCGATTTTAGTTCTTGTGAACGTTGACAACGATACGTTGCCAATATACACTCTCGGGGCATAATAGAACAATATAATTGGGTTTCACTCTTTGTTTGGTTGAATGAGAAAAAGTACTGTTTCTAAAGTTATACTGTTAGGGCGCAACTGAGTAGTCTAATGTTGTTCCGATTTTGGTTCTTGTGAACGTAGACAACGATACGTTGCCAATATACACTCTCGGGGCATAATAGAACAATATAATTGGGTTTCACTCTTTGTTCGGTTGAATGAGAAAAAGTACTGTTTCTAAAGTTATACTGTTAGGGCGCAACTGAGTAGTGTAATGTTGTTCCGGTTTTGGTTCTTGTGAACGTAGACAACGAAACGTTGCCAATATACACTCTCGGGGCATAATAGAACAATATAATTAGGTTTCACTCTTTGTTTGGTTGAATGAGAAAAAGTACTGTTTCTAAAGTTATACTGTTAGGGCGCAACTGAGTAGTCTAATGTTGTTCCGGTTTTGGTTCTTGTGAACGTAGACAACGATACGCGGCCAATATACACTCTCGGGGCATAATAGAATAATATAATTGGGTTTCACTCTTTGTTTGGTTGATTGAGAAAAAGTATAGTTTCTAAAGTTATACTTTTAGGGTGCAACTGAATAGTCTAATGTTGTTCCGATTTTGGTTCTTGTGAACGTAGACAACGATCGTTGCCAATATACACACTCGGGGCATAATAGAACAATATAATTGGGTTTCACTCTTTATTTGGTTGAATGAGAAAAAGTACTGTTTCTAAAGATATCTTTGTTAGGGTGCAATGAGATGTCTAATGTTGTTAGATTTTAGTTCTTGCGAACGTTGACAACGATACGTTGCCAATATACACTCTCGGGGCATAATAGAACAATATAATTGGGTTTCACTCTTTATTTGGTTGAATGAGAAAAAAATCTTTGTTTCTAAAGATATCTTTGTTAGGCGCAAGCGAGATGTCTAATGTTGTTCGATTTTAGTTCTTGTGAACGTTGACAACGATACGTTGCCAATATACACTCTCGGGGCATAATAGAACAATATAATTGGGTTTCACTCTTTGTTCGGTTGAATGAGAAAAATCTTGTTTCTAAAGTTATACTGTTAGGGCGCAACTGAGTAGTCTAATGTTGTTCTGGTTTTGGTTCTTGTGAACGTAGACAACGATACGTTGCCAATATACACTCTCGGGGCATAATAAAATAATATAATTGGGTTTCACTCTTTGTTCGGTTGAATGAGAAAAAGTACTGTTTCTAAAGTTATACTGTTAGGGCGCAACTGAGTAGTCTAATGTTGTTCCGGTTTTGGTTCTTGTGAACGTAGACAACGATACGTTGCCAATATACACTCTCGGGGCATAATAGAAAAATATAATTGGGTTTCACTCTTTGTTCGGTTGAATGAGAAACAGTTCTGTTTCTAAAGTTATACTGTTAGGTCGCAACTGAGTTGTCTAATGTTGTTCCGATTTTGGTTCTTGTGAACGTAGACAACGATACGTTGCCAATATACACTCTCGGGGCATAATAGAACAATATAATTAGGTTTCACTCTTTGTTCGGTGGAATGAGAAAAAGTACTGTTTCTAAAGTTATACTGTTAGGGCGCAACTGAGTAGCCTAATGTTGTTCCGATTTTGGTTCTTGTGAACGTAGACAACGATACATTGCCAATATACACTCTCGGGGCATAATAGAATAATATAATTGGGTTTCACTCTTTATTTGGTTGAATGAGAAAAAGTACTGTTTCTAAAGATATACTGTTAGGCGCGCGAGTAGTCTAATGTTGTTAGATTTTGGTTCTTGTGAACGTAGACAACGATACGTTGCCAATATAAACTCTCGGGGCATAATAGAACAATATAATTGGGTTTCACTCTTTGTTCGGTTGAATGAGAAAAAGTACTGTTTCTAAAGTTATACTGTCAGGGCGCAACTGAGTAGTCTAATGTTGTTCCGGTTTTGGTTCTTGTGAACGTAGACAACGATACGTTGCCAATATACACTCTCGGGGCATAATAGAAAAATATAATTGGGTTTCACTGTTTGTTTGGTTGAATGAGAAAAATCTTGTTTCTAAAGTTATCTTTGTTGGGCGTAAGAGTAGTCTAATGTTGTTCCGGTTTTGGTTCTTGCGAACGTAGACAACGATACGTTGCCAATATACACTCTCGGGGCATAATAGAACAATATAATTGGGTTTCACTCTTTGTTCGGTTGAATGAGAAAAATTACTGTTTCTAAAGTTATACTGTTAGGGCGCAACTGAGTAGTCTAATGTTGTTCCGGTTTTGGTTCTTGTGAACGTAGACAACGATACGTTGCCAATATACACTCTCGGGGCATAATAGAATAATATAATTGGGTTTCACTCTTTGATTGGTTGAATGAGAAAAAGTACTGTTTCTAAAGTTATACTGTTAGGGCGCAACTGAGTAGTCTAATGTTGTTCCGATTTTGGTTCTTGTGAACGTAGACAACGATACGTTGCCAATATACACTCTCGGGGCATAATAGAACAATATAATTGGGTTTCACTCTTTGTTCGGTTGAATGAGAAAAATCTTGTTTCTAAAGTTATCTTGTTATGTCTCGGGTGAGAAGTCTAATGTTGTTCGGTTTTGGTTCTTGTGAACGTAGACAACGATCTTGCCAAAATACACTCTCGGGGCATAATAGAATAATATAATTGGGTTTCACTCTTTGTTCGGCTGAATGAGAAAAAGTTCTGTTTCTAAAGTTATACTGTTAGGGCGCAACTGAGTAGTCTAATGTTGTTCGGTTTTGGTTCTTGTGAACGTAGACAATGATACGTTGCCAATATACACTCTCGGAGCATAATAGAACAATATAATTAGGTTTCACTCTTTGTTCGGTGGAATGAGAAAAAGTACTATTTCCAAAGTTATACTGTTATGGCGCAACTGAGTAGTCTAATGTTATTCCGATTTTGGTTCTTGTGAACGTAGACAACGATACATTGCCAATATACACTCTCGGGGCATAATAGAACTATATAATTGGGTTTCACTCTTTGTTTGGTTGATTGAGAAAAAGTATAGTTTCTAAAGTTATACTTTTAGGGTACAATAGTCTAATGTTGTTCGATTTTGGTTCTTGTGAACGTAGACAACGATACGTTGCCAATATACACTCTCGGGGCATAATAGAACAATATAATTGGGTTTCACTCTTTATTTGGTTGAATGAGAAAAATCTTGTTTCTAAAGATATCTTTGTTAGGCGCAATGAGATGTCTAATGTTGTTCGATTTTAGTTCTTGTGAACGTTGACAACGATACGTTGCCAATATACACTCTCGGGCGTAATAGAACAATATAATTGGGTTTCACTCTTTATTTGGTTGAATGAGAAAAAATCTTGTTTCTAAAGATATCTTGTTAGGCGCAAGCGAGTAGTCTAATGTTGTTCGATTTTGGTTCTTGTGAACGTAGACAACGATACGTTGCCAATATACACTCTCGGGCATAATAGAACAATATAATTGGGTTTCACTCTTTGTTCGGTTGAATGAGAAAAATCTTGTTTCTAAAGTTATCTTGTTAGGCGCAATGAGTAGTGTAATGTTGTTCGGTTTTGGTTCTTGTGAACGTAGACAAACGTTGCCAATATACACTCTCGGGGCATAATAGAAAAATATAATTGGGTTTCACTCTTTGTTTGGTTGAATGAGAAAAAGTACTGTTTCTAAAGTTATCTTTGTTGGGCGTAAGCGAGTAGTCTAATGTTGTTCGGTTTTGGTTCTTGCGAACGTAGACAACGATACGTTGCCAATATACACTCTCGGGGCATAATAGAACAATATAATTGGGCTTCACTCTTTGTTCGGTTGAATGAGAAAAATCTTGTTTCTAAAGTTATACTATTAGGTCTCAAGAGTAGTCTAAAGTTGTTCGGTTTTGGTTCTTGTGAACGTAGACAACGATACGCGGCCAATATACACTCTCGGGCATAATAGAATAATATAATTGGGTTTCACTCTTTGTTTGGTTGAATGAGAAAAATCTTGTTTCTAAAGTTATCTTTGTTAGGCGCAATGAGTAGTCTAATGTTGTTCCGATTTTGGTTCTTGTGAACGTAGACAACGATACGTTGCCAATATACACTCTCGGGGCATAATAGAACAATATAATTGGGTTTCACTCTTTGTTCGGTTGAATGAGAAAAAATCTTGTTTCTAAAGTTATCTTTGTTATGTCTCGGGTGAGTAGTCTAATGTTGTTCGGTTTTGGTTCTTGTGAACGTAGACAACGTCTGTTGCCAAAATACACTCTCGGGGCATAATAGAATAATATAATTGGGTTTCACTCTTTGTTCGGTTGAATGAGAAAAAGTTAAATTTCTAAAGTTATCTTGTTAGGGCGCAAGAGTAGTCTAATGTTGTTCGGTTTTGGTTCTTGTGAACGTAGACAACGATACGTTGCCAATATACAATCCGGAGCATAATAGAACAATATAATTAGGTTTCACTCTTTGTTCGGTGGAATGAGAAAAAGTACTATTTCCAAAGTTATCTTTGTTATGGCGCAAGAGTAGTCTAATGTTATTCCGATTTTGGTTCTTGTGAACGTAGACAACGATACATTGCCAATATACACTCTCGGGGCATAATAGAACTATATAATTGGGTTTCACTCTTTGTTTGGTTGATTGAGAAAAAGTATAGTTTCTAAAGTTATACTTTTAGGGTACAACTGAATAGTCTAATGTTGTTCCGATTTTGGTTCTTGTGAACGTAGACAACGATACGTTGCCAATATACACTCTCGGGGCATAATAGAACAATATAATTGGGTTTCACTCTTTATTTGGTTGAATGAGAAAAATATTGTTTCTAAAGATATACTGTTAGGGTGCAACTGAGATGTCTAATGTTGTTCCGATTTTAGTTCTTGCGAACGTTGACAACGATACGTTGCCAATATACACTCTCGGGGCATAATAGAACAATATAATTGGGTTTCACTCTTTGTTCGGTTGAATGAGAAAAATCTTGTTTCTAAAGATATCTTTGTTAGGCGCAAGTATGTGAGATGTCTAATGTTGTTCCGATTTTAGTTCTTGTGAACGTTGACAACGATACGTTGCCAATATACACTCTCGGGGCATAATAGAACAACATAATTGGGTTTCACTCTTTGTTCGGTTGAATGAGAAAAAGTACTGTTTCTAAAGTTATACTGTTAGGGTGCAACTGAGTAGTCTAATGTTGTTCCGGTTTTGGTTCTTGTGAACGTAGACAACGATACGTTGCCAATATACACACTCGGGGCATAATAAAATAATATAATTGGGTTTCACTCTTTGTTCGGTTGAATGAGAAAAATCATTTCTAAAGTTATCTTTGTTAGGGTGCAAGCGAGTAGTCTAATGTTGTTCGGTTTTGGTTCTTGTGAACGTAGACAACGATACGTTGCCAATATACACTCTCGGGGCATAATAGAAAAATATAATTGGGTTTCACTCTTTGTTCGGTTGAATGAGAAACGATTCTGTTTCTAAAGTTATCTTGTTAGGGCGCAACGAGTAGTCTAATGTTGTTCCGGTTTTGGTTCTTGTGAACGTAGACAACGATACGTTGCCAATATACACTCTCGGGGCATAATAGAACAATATAATTGGGTTTCACTCTTTGTTCGGTGGAATGTGAAAAAGTACTGTTTCCAAAGTTATCTTTGTTATGGCGCAAGTAGAGTAGCCTAATGTTGTTCGATTTTGGTTCTTGTGAACGTAGACAACGATACATTGCCAATATACACTCTCGGGGCATAATAGAACAATATAATTGGGTTTAACTCTTTATTTGGTTGAATGAGAAAAATCTTGTTTCTAAAGATATCTTTGTTAGGCGCAAGTGAGTAGTCTAATGTTGTTCGATTTTGGTTCTTGTGAACGTAGACAACGATACGTTGCCAATATACACTCTCGGGGCATAATAGAACAATATAATTGGGTTTCACTCTTTGTTCGGTTGAATGAGAAAAATCTTGTTTCTAAAGTTATCTTTGTTAGTAGGCGCAAGCGAGTAGTGTAATGTTGTTCGATTTTGGTTCTTGTGAACGTAGACAACGAAACGTTGCCAATATACACTCTCGGGCATAATAGAAAAATATAATTGGGTTTCACTCTTTGTTTGGTTGAATGAGAAAAATCTTGTTTCTAAAGTTATCTTTGTTGGGGCGTAAGCGAGTAGTATAATGTTGTTCGGTTTTGGTTCTTGCGAACGTAGACAACGATACGTTGCCAATATACACTCTCGGGGCATAATAGAACAATATAATTGGGCTTCACTCTTTGTTCGGTTGAATGAGAAAAATCTTGTTTCTAAAGTTATACTATTAGGTCTCAAGAGTAGTCTAATGTTGTTCGGTTTTGGTTCTTGTGAACGTAGACAACGATACGTTGCCAATATACACTCTCGGGGCATAATAGAATAATATAATTGGGTTTCACTCTTTGTTTGGTTGAATGAGAAAAAGTACTGTTTCTAAAGTTATCTTTGTTAGGCGCAAGCGAGTAGTCTAATGTTGTTCGATTTTGGTTCTTGTGAACGTAGACAACGATACGTTGCCAATATACACTCTCGGGGCATAATAGAACAATATAATTGGGTTTCACTCTTTGTTCGGTTGAATGAGAAAAAATCTTGTTTCTAAAGTTATCTTGTTATGTCTCGGGTGAGAAGTCTAATGTTGTTCGGTTTTGGTTCTTGTGAACGTAGACAACGATCTGTTGCCAAAATACACTCTCGGGGCATAATAGAATAATATAATTGGGTTTCACTCTTTGTTCGGCTGAATGAGAAAAAGTTCTGTTTCTAAAGTTATACTGTTAGGGCGCAACTGAGTAGTCTAATGTTGTTCCGGTTTTGGTTCTTGTGAACGTAGACGACGATACGTTGCCAATATACAATCTCGGGGCATAATAGAACAATATAATTAGGTTTCACTCTTTGTTCGGTGGAATGAGAAAAAGTACTATTTTCAAAGTTATACTGTTATGGCGCAACTGAGTAGTCTAATGTTATTCCGATTTTGGTTCTTATGAACGTAGACAACGATACATTGCCAATATACACTCTCGGGGCATAATAGAACTATATAATTGGGTTTCACTCTTTGTTTGGTTGATTGAGAAAAAGTATAGTTTCTAAAGTTATACTTTTAGGGCACAACTGAATAGTCTAATGTTGTTCCGATTTTGGTTCTTGTGAACGTAGACAACGATACGTTGCCAATATACACTCTCGGGGCATAATAGAACAATATAATTGGGTTTCACTCTTTATTTGGTTGAATGAGAAAAATCTTGTTTCTAAAGATATCTTTGTTAGGGCGCAACTGAGATGTCTAATGTTGTTCCGGTTTTGGTTCTTGTGAACGTAGACAACGATACGTTGCCAATATACACTCTCGGGGCATAATAGAACAATATAATTGGGTTTCGCTCTTTGTTCGGATGAATGAGAAAAATCTTGTTTCTAAAGATATCTTTGTTAGGCGCAACTGAGTAGTCTAATGTTGTTCCGATTTTGGTTCTTGTGAACGTAGACAACGATACGTTGCCAATATACACTCTCAGGGCATAATAGAACAATATAATTGGGTTTCACTCTTTGTTCGGTTGAATGAGAAAAAGTACTGTTTCTAAAGTTATACTGTTAGGGCGCAACTGAGTAGTCTAATGTTGTTCCGGTTTTGGTTCTTGTGAACGTAGACAACGAAACGTTGCCAATATACACTATCGGGGCATAATAGAAAAATATAATTGGGTTTCACTCTTTGTTTGGTTGAATGAGAAAAAGTACTGTTTCTAAAGTTATACTGTTGGGGCGTAACTGAGTAGTCTAATGTTGTTCCGGTTTGGTTCTTGCGAACGTAGACAACGATACGTTGCCAATATACACTCTCGGGGCATAATAGAACAATATAATTGGGCTTCACTCTTTGTTCGGTTGAATGAGAAAAAGTACTGTTTCTAAAGTTATACTGTTAGGTCTCAACAGAGTAGTCTAATGTTGTTCCGGTTTTGGTTCTTGTGAACGTAGACAACGATACGCTGCCAATATACACTCTCGGGGCATAATAGAATAATATAATTGGGTTTCACTCTTTGTTCGGTGGAATGAGAAAAAGTACTGTTTCTAAAGTTATCTTTGTTATGGCGCAGTGAGTAGTCTAATGTTGTTCCGATTTTGGTTCTTGTGAACGTAGACAACGATACATTGCCAATATACACTCTCGGGGCATAATAGAATAATATAATTGGGTTTCACTCTTTATTTGGTTGAATGAGAAAAAGTACTGTTTCTAAAGATATCTTTTGTTAGGCGCAAGTGAGTAGTCTAATGTTGTTCCGGTTTTGGTTCTTGTGAACGTAGACAACGATACGTTGCCAATATACACTCTCGGGGCATAATAGAACAATATAATTAGGTTTTACTCTTTGTTCGGTTGAATGAGAAAAATCTTTCTAAAGTTATCTTTGTTAGGGCGCAACTGAGTAGTGTAATGTTGTTCCGATTTTGGTTCTTGTGAACGTAGACAACGAAACGTTGCCAATATACACTCTCGGGGCATAATAGAAAAATATAATTGGGTTTCACTCTTTGTTTGGTTGAATGAGAAAAAGTACTGTTTCTAAAGTTATCTTTGTTGGGCGTAAGCGAGTAGTATAATGTTGTTCGGTTTTGGTTCTTGCGAACGTAGACAACGATACGTTGCCAATATACACTCTCGGGGCATAATAGAACAATATAATTGGGCTTCACTCTTTGTTCGGTTGAATGAGAAAAATCTTGTTTCTAAAGTTATACTATTAGGTCTCAAGTAGTCTAATGTTGTTCCGGTTTTGGTTCTTGTGAACGTAGACAACGATACGTTGCCAATATACACTCTCGGGGCATAATAGAATAATATAATTGGGTTTCACTCTTTGTTTGGTTGAATGAGAAAAATCTTGTTTCTAAAGTTATCTTTGTTAGGGCGCAAGCGAGTAGTCTAATGTTGTTAGATTTTGGTTCTTGTGAACGTAGACAACGATACGTTGCCAATATACACTCTCGGGGCATAATAGAACAATATAATTGGGTTTCACTCTTTGTTCGGTTGAATGAGAAAAATCTTTCTAAAGTTATCTTGTTATGTCTCGGGTGAGAAGTCTAATGTTGTTCCGGTTTTGGTTCTTGTGAACGTAGACAACGATACGTTGCCAATATACACTCTCGGGGCATAATAGAACAATATAATTGGGTTTTACTCTTTGTTCGGTTGAATGAGAAAAAGTACTGTTTCTAAAGTTATACTTTGTTAGGCGCAATCGAGTAGTCTAATGTTGTTCGGTTTTGGTTCTTGTGAACGTAGACGGCGATACGTTGCCAATATACAATCCGGAGCATAATAGAACAATATAATTTGGTTTCACTCTTTGTTCGGTTGAATGAGAAAAAGTACTATTTCCAAAGTTATACTGTTATGGCGCAACTGAGTAGTCTAATGTTATTCCGATTTTGGTTCTTATGAACGTAGACAACGATACATTGCCAATATACACTCTCGGGGCATAATAGAACTATATAATTGGGTTTCACTCTTTGTTTGGTTGATTGAGAAAAAGTATAGTTTCTAAAGTTATACTTTTAGGGTACAACTGAATAGTCTAATGTTGTTCGGTTTTGGTTCTTGTGAACGTAGACAACGATACGTTGCCAATATACACTCTCGGGGCATAATAGAACAATATAATTGGGTTTCACTCTTTATTTGGTTGAATGAGAAAAATCTTGTTTCTAAAGATATCGTTAGGCGCAAGCTGAGATGTCTAATGTTGTTCCGATTTTAGTTCTTGTGAACGTTGACAACGATACGTTGCCAATATACACTCTCTGGGCGTAATAGAACAATATAATTGGGTTTCACTCTTTATTTGGTTGAATGAGAAAAATCTTGTTTCTAAAGATATCTTGTTTAGGCGCAATTGAGTAGTCTAATGTTGTTCGATTTTGGTTCTTGTGAACGTAGACAACGATACGTTGCCAATATACACTCTCGGGGCATAATAGAACAATATAATTGGGTTTCACTCTTTGTTCGGTTGAATGAGAAAAATCTTGTTTCTAAAGTTATCTTTGTTAGGCGCAATGTTGTTCCGGTTTTGGTTCTTGTGAACGTAGAAAATGAGACGTTGCCAATATACACTATCGGGGCATAATAGAAAAATATAATTGGGTTTCACTCTTTGTTTGGTTGAATGAGAAAAATCTTTGTTTCTAAAGTTATCTTTGTTGGGCGTAAGCGAGTAGTCTAATGTTGTTCGGTTTTGGTTCTTGCGAACGTAGACAACGATACGTTGCCAATATACACTCTCGGGGCATAATAGAACAATATAATTGGGCTTCACTCTTTGTTCGGTTGAATGAGAAAAATCTTGTTTCTAAAGTTATACTATTAGGTCTCGAGTAGTCTAATGTTGTTCGGTTTTGGTTCTTGTGAACGTAGACAACGATACGCGGCCAATATACACTCTCGGGCATAATAGAATAATATAATTGGGTTTCACTCTTTGTTTGGTTGAATGAGAAAAATCTTGTTTCTAAAGTTATCTTGTTAGGCGCAGTGAGTAGTCTAATGTTGTTCGATTTTGGTTCTTGTGAACGTAGACAACGATACGTTGCCAATATACACTCTCGGGGCATAATAGAACAATATAATTGGGTTTCACTCTTTGTTCGGTTGAATGAGAAAAATCTTTCTAAAGTTATCTTGTTATGTCTCAGGTGAGTAGTCTAATGTTGTTCCGGTTTTGGTTCTTGTGAACGTAGACAACGATACGCTGCCAATATACACTCTCGGGGCATAATAGAATAAAATAATTGGGTTTCACTCTTTGTTCGGTTGAATGAGAAAAAGTTCTGTTTCTAAAGTTATACTGTTAGGGCGCAACTGAGTAGTCTAATGTTGTTCCGGTTTTGGTTCTTGTGAACGTAGACAACGATACGTTGCCAATATACAATCTCGGGGCATAATAGAACAATATAATTAGGTTTCACTCTTTGTTCGGTGGAATGAGAAAAAGTACTATTTCCAAAGTTATCTTTGTTATGGCGCAGTAGTCTAATGTTATTCCGATTTTGGTTCTTGTGAACGTAGACAACGATACATTGCCAATATACACTCTCGGGGCATAATAGAACTATATAATTGGGTTTCACTCTTTGTTTGGTTGATTGAGAAAAAGTATAGTTTCTAAAGTTATACTGTTTGGGCACAACTGAATAGTCTAAAGTTGTTCTGATTTTGGTTCTTGTGAACGTAGACAACGATACGTTGCCAATATACACTCTCGGGGCATAATAGAACAATATAATTGGGTTTCACTCTTTATTTGGTTGAATGAGAAAAAGTACTGTTTCTAAAGATATACTGTTAGGGTGCAACTGAGATGTCTAATGTTGTTCCGATTTTAGTTCTTGCGAACGTTGACAACGATACGTTGCCAATATACACTCTCGGGGCATAATAGAACAATATAATTGGGTTTCACTCTTTATTTGGTTGAATGAGAAAAATCTTTGTTTCTAAAGATATCTTGTTAGGGCGCGCAATTTGAGATGTCTAATGTTGCTCCGATTTTAGTTCTTGCGAACGTTGACAACGATACGTTGCCAATATACACTCTCGGGGCATAATAGAACAATATAATTGGGTTTCACTCTTTGTTTGGTTGAATGAGAAAAATCTTGTTTCTAAAGTTATCTTGTTAGGGCGCAACTGAGTAGTCTAATGTTGTTCCGGTTTTGGTTCTTGTGAACGTAGACAACGATACGTTGCCAATATACACTCTCGGGGCATAATAGAACAATATAATTGGGTTTCACTCTTTGTTCGGTTGAATGAGAAAAAGTACTGTTTCTAAAGTTATACTGTTAGGGTGCAACTGAGTAGTCTAATGTTGTTCCGGTTTTGGTTCTTGTGAACGTAGACAACGATACGTTGCCAATATACACTCTCGGGGCATAATAGAAAAATATAATTGGGTTTCACTCTTTGTTCGGTTGAATGAGAAACAGTTCTGTTTCTAAAGTTATACTGTTAGGGCGCAACAGAGTAGTCTAATGTTGTTCCGGTTTTGGTTCTTGTGAACGTAGACAACGATACGTTGCCAATATACACTCTCGGGGCATAATAGAACAATATAATTAGGTTTCACTCTTTGTTCGGTGGAATGAGAAAAAGTACTATTTCTAAAGTTATACTGTTATGGCGCAACTGAGTAGCCTAATGTTGTTCCGATTTTGGTTCTTGTGAACGTAGACAACGATACATTGCCAATATACACTCTCGGGGCATAATAGAACAATATAATTGGGTTTAACTCTTTATTTGGTTGAATGAGAAAAAGTACATTTTCTAAAGTTATACTGTTAGGGCACAACTGAGTAGTCTAATGTTGTTCCGATTTTGGTTCTTGTGAACGTAGACAACGAAACGTTGCCAATATACACTCTCGGGGCATAATAGAACAATATAATTGGGTTTCACTCTTTATTTGGTTGAATGAGAAAAATCTTTTTCTAAAGATATCTTTGTTAGGGCGCAAGTGAGTAGTCTATTGTTGTTCCGATTTTTGTTCTTGTGAACGTAGACAACGATACGTTGCCAATATACACTCTCGGGGCATAATAGAACAATATAATTGGGTTTCACTCTTTGTTCGGTTGAATGAGAAGAAGTACTGTTTCTAAAGTTATACTATTAGGTCTCAACTGAGTAGTCTAATGTTGTTCCGGTTTTGGTTCTTGTGAACGTAGACAACGATACGTTGCCAATATACACTCTCGGGGCATAATAGAACAATATAATTGGGTTTCACTCTTTGTTCGGTTGAATGAGAAAAAGTTACTGTTTCTAAAGTTATCTTGTTAGTATGAGTAGTCTAATGTTGTTCCGGTTTTGGTTCTTGTGAACGTAGACAACGATACGTTGCCAATATACACTCTCGGGGCATAATAGAACAATCTAATTAGGTTTCACTCTTTGTTCGGTTGAATGAGAAAAAGTACTGTTTCTAAAGTTATACTGTTAGGGCGCAACTGAGTAGTCTAATGTTGTTCTGGTTTTGGTTCTTGTGAACGTAGACAACGATACGTTGCCAATATACACTCTCGGGGCATAATAGAACAATATAATTGGGTTTCACTCTTTGTTCGGTTGAATGAGAAAAAGTACTGTTTCTAAAGTTATCTTTGTTAAGGCACAATGAATAGTCTAATGTTGTTCCGATTTTGGTTCTTGTGAACATAGACAACGATACGTTGCCAATATACACTCTCGCGGCATAATAGAACAATATAATTGGGTTTCACTCTTTCTTTGGTTGAATGAGAAAAAGTATTGTTTCTAAATATATACTGTTATGGCGCAACTGAGTAGTCTAATGTTGTTCCGATTTTGGTTCTTGTGAACGTAGACAACGATACGTTGCCAATATACACTCTCGGGGCATAATAGAACTATATAATTGGGTTTCACTCTTTGTTTGGTTGATTGAGAAAAAGTATAGTTTCTAAAGTTATACTTTTAGGGTACAACTGAATAGTCTAATGTTGTTCCGATTTTGGTTCTTGTGAACGTAGACAACGATACGTTGCCAATATACACTCTCGGGGCATAATAGAACAATATAATTGGGTTTCACTCTTTGTTCGGTTGAATGAGAAAAAAAATCTTGTTTCTAAAGTTATCTTTGTTAGGGCGCAACTGAGTAGTCTAATGTTGTTCCGGTTTTGGTTCTTGTGAACGTAGACAACGATACGTTGCCAATATACACTCTCGGGGCATAATAAAATAATATAATTGGGTTTCACTCTTTGTTTGGTTGAATGAGAAAAAGTACTGTTTCTAAAGTTATCTTTGTTAGGGTGCAAGCGAGTAGTCTAATGTTGTTCCGGTTTTGGTTCTTGTGAACGTAGACAACGATACGTTGCCAATATACACTCTCGGGGCATAATAGAAAAATATAATTGGGTTTCACTCTTTGTTTGGTTGAATGAGAAAAAGTACTGTTTCTAAAGTTATCTTGTTAGGCGCAACGAGTAGTCTAATGTTGTTCCGGTTTTGGTTCTTGTGAACGTAGACAACGATACGTTGCCAATATACACTCTCGGGGCATAATAGAACAATATAATTAGGTTTCACTCTTTGTTCGGTGGAATGAGAAAAAGTACTATTTCTAAAGTTATCTTTGTTAGGGCGCAACTGAGTAGTCTAATGTTGTTCCGGTTTTGGTTCTTGTGAACGTAGACAACGATACGTTGCCAATATACACTCTCGGGGCATAATAGAACAATATAATTGGGTTTAACTCTTTGTTCGGTTGAATGAGAAAAAGTACATTTTCTAAAGTTATTCTGTTAGGGCGCAACTGAGTAGTCTAATGTTGTTCCGATTTTGGTTCTTGTGAACGTAGACAACGAAACGTTGCCAATATACACTCTCGGGGCATAATAGAACAATATAATTGGGTTTCACTCTTTATTTGGTTGAATGAGAAAAAGTACTGTTTCTAAAGATATCTTGTTAGGCGCAAAGTAGTCTATTGTTGTTCCGATTTTGGTTCTTGTGAACGTAGACAACGATACGTTGCCAATATACACTCTCGGGCATAATAGAACAATATAATTGGGTTTCACTCTTTGTTCGGTTGAATGAGAAAAATCTGTTTCTAAAGTTATACTGTTAGGGCGCAACTGAGTAGTCTAATGTTGTTCCGGTTTTGGTTCTTGTGAACGTAGACAACGATACGTTTGCCAATATACACTCTCGGGGCATAATAGAACAATATAATTGGGTTTCACTCTTTGTTCGGTCTAATGAGAAAAAGTACTGTTTCTAAAGTTATACTGTTAGGGCGCAACTGAGTAGTCTAATGTTGTTCCGGTTTTGGTTCTTGTGAACGTAGACAACGATACGTTGCCAATATACACTCTCGGGGCATAATAGAACAATATAATTAGGTTTCACTCTTTGTTCGGTGGAATGAGAAAAAGTACTATTTCCAAAGTTATACTGTTATGGCGCAACTGAGTTGTCTAATGTTGTTCCGGTTTTGGTTCTTGTGAACGGAGACAACGATACGTTTCCTATATACACTCTCGGGGCATAATAGAATAATATAATTGGGTTTCACTCTTTGTGCGTTCGAATAAGAAAAAGTACTGTTTCTAAAGTTATCTTTGTTAAGGCACAAGTTGAATAGTCTAATGTTGTTCCGATTTTGGTTCTTGTGAACGTAGACAACGATACGTTGCCAATATACACTCTCGGGGCATAATAGAACAATATAATTGGGTTTCACTCTTTCTTTGGTTGAATGAGAAAAAGTACTGTTTCTAAAGATATACTGTTAGGGCGCAACTGAGTAGTCTAATGTTGTTCTGATTTTGGTTCTTGTGAACGTAGACAACGATACGTTGCCAATATACACTCTCGGGGCATAATAGAACAATATAATTGGGTTTCACTCTTTGTTTGGTTGAATGAGAAAAAGTACAGTTTCTAAAGTTATACTTTTAGGGTACAATAGTCTAATGTTGTTCGATTTTGGTTTTTGTGAAAGTAGATAACGATACGTTGTCACAATATACACTCTCGGGGCATAATAGAACAATATAATTGGGTTTCACTCTTTATTTGGTTGAATGAGAAAAATCTTGTTTCTAAAGATATCTTTGTTAGGGCGCAACTGAGTAGTCTAATGTTGTTCCGATTTTAGTTCTTGTGAACGTAGACAACGATACGTTGCCAATATACACTCTCGGGGCATAATAGAACAATATAATTGGGTTTCACTCTTTGTTCGGTTGAATGAGAAAAAGTATTGTTTCTAAAGTTATACTGTTAGGGCGCAACTGAGTAGTCTAATGTTGTTCCGGTTTTGGTTTTTGTGAACGTAGACAACGATACGTTGCCAATATACACTCTCGGGGCATAATAGAATAATATAATTGGGTTTCACTCTTTGTTTGGTTGAATGAGAAAAAGTACTGTTTCTAAAGTTATACTGTTAGGGCGCAACTGAGTAGTCTAATGTTGTTCCGATTTTGGTTCTTGTGAACGTAGACAACGATACGTTGCCAATATACACTCTCGGGGCATAATAGAACAATATAATTGGGTTTCACTCTTTGTTCGGTTGAATGAGAAAAAGTACTGTTTCTAAAGTTATACTGTTAGGTCTCAAGTGAGTAGTCTAATGTTGTTCCGGTTTTGGTTCTTGTGAACGTAGACAACGATACGTTGCCAAAATACACTCTCGGGGCATAATAGAATAATATAATTGGGTTTCACTCTTTGTTCGGTTGAATGAGAAAAAGTTCTGTTTCTAAAGTTATACTGTTAGGGCGCAACTGAGTAGTCTAATGTTGTTCCGGTTTTGGTTCTTGTGAACGTAGACAACGATACGTTGCCAATATATAATCTCGGGGCATAATAGAACAATATAATTAGGTTTCACTTTTTGTTCGGTGGAATGAGAAAAAGTACTGTTTCCAAAGTTATACTGTTATGGCGCAACTGAGTAGCCTAATGTTGTTCCGATTTTGGTTCTTGTGAACGTAGACAACGATACATTGCCAATATACACTCTCGGGGCATAATAGAATAATATAATTGGGTTTCTCTCTTTATTTGGTTGAATGAGAAAAATCTTGTTTCTAAAATTATCTTTGTTAGGGCACAACTGAGTAGTCTAATGTTGTTCCGGTTTTGGTTCTTGTGAACGTAGACAACGATACGTTGCCAATTTACACTCTCGGGGCATAATAGAACAATATAATTGGGTTTCACTCTTTGTTCGGTTGAATGAGAAAAAAATCTTGTTTCTAAAGATATCTTTGTTAGGCGCAACTAAGTAGTCTAATGTTGTTCGATTTTGGTTCTTGTGAACGTAGACAACGATACGTTGCCAATATACACTCTCGGGGCATAATAGAACAATATAATTGGGTTTCACTCTTTGTTCGGTTGAATGAGAAAAATCATTTCTAAAGTTATACTGTTAGGGCGCAACTGAGTAGTGTGTAATGTTGTTCCGGTTTTGGTTCTTGTGAACGTAGACAACGAAACGTTGCCAATATACACTCTCGGGGCATAATAGAAAAATATAATTGGGTTTCACTCTTTGTTTGGTTGAATGAGAAAAAGTACTGTTTCTAAAGTTTTACTGTTTGGGCGCAACTGAGTAGTCTAATGTTGTTCCGGTTTTGGTTCTTGCGAACGTAGACAACGATACGTTGCCAATATACACTCTCGGGGCATAATAGAACAATATAATTGGGCTTCACTCTTTGTTCGGTTGAATGAGAAAAATCTTGTTTCTAAAGTTATACTATTAGGTCTCAAGAGTAGTCTAATGTTGTTCCGGTTTTGGTTCTTGTGAACGTAGACAACGATACGTTGCCAATATACACTCTCGGGGCATAATAGAATAATATAATTGGGTTTCACTCTTTGTTTGGTTGAATGAGAAAAATCTTGTTTCTAAAGTTATCTTTGTTAGGCGCAAGGAGTAGTCTAATGTTGTTCCGATTTTGGTTCTTGTGAACGTAGACAACGATACGTTGCCAATATACACTCTCGGGGCATAATAGAACAATATAATTAGGTTTCACTCTTTGTTCGGTTGAATGAGAAAAATCTTGTTTCTAAAGTTATCTTGTTATGTCTCGGGTGAGTAGTCTAATGTTGTTCGGTTTTGGTTCTTGTGAACGTAGACAACGATCTGTTTGCCAAAATACACTCTCGGGGCATAATAGAACAATATAATTGGGTTTCACTCTTTGTTCGGTTGAATGAGAAAAAGTTACATTTCTAAAGTTATCTTTGTTAGGCGCAAGCGAGTAGTCTAATGTTGTTCGGTTTTGGTTCTTGTGAACGTAGACAACGATACGTTGCCAATATACAATCCGGAGCATAATAGAACAATATAATTAGGTTTCACTCTTTGTTCGGTGGAATGAGAAAAAGTACTATTTCCAAAGTTATCTTTGTTATGGCGCAACTGAGTAGTCTAATGTTGTTCCGATTTTGGTTCTTGTGAACGTAGACAACGATACATTGCCAATATACACTCTCGGGGCATAATAGAACTATATAATTGGGTTTCACTCTTTGTTTGGTTGATTGAGAAAAAGTATAGTTTCTAAAGTTATACTTTTAGGGTACAACTGAATAGTCTAATGTTGTTCCGATTTTGGTTCTTGTGAACGTAGACAACGATACGTTGCCAATATACACTCTCGGGGCATAATAGAACAATATAATTGGGTTTCACTCTTTATTTGGTTGAATGAGAAAAAGTACTGTTTCTAAAGATATACTGTTAGGGCGCAACTGAGATGTCTAATGTTGTTCCGATTTTAGTTCTTGTGAACGTTGACAACGATACGTTGCCAATATACACTCTCGGGGCATAATAGAACAATATAATTGGGTTTCACTCTTTGTTCGGTTGAATGAGAAAAATCTTGTTTCTAAAGATATCTTGTTAGGCGCAAGCGAGATGTCTAATGTTGTTCCGGTTTTGGTTCTTGTGAACGTAGACAACGATACGTTGCCAATATACACTCTCGGGGCATAATAGAACAATATTATTGGGTTTCACTCTTTGTTCGGTTGAATGAGAAAAAGTACTGTTTCTAAGGTTATCTTGTTAGGGTGCAATGAGTAGTCTAAAGTTGTTCTGATTTTGGTTCTTGTGAACGTAGACAACGATACGTTGCCAATATACACTCTCGGGGCATAATAGAACAATATAATTGGGTTTCACTCTTTGTTTGGTTGAATGAGAAAAAGTACTGTTTCTAAAGATATACTGTTATGGCGCAACTGAGTAGTCTAATGTTGTTCCGATTTTGGTTCTTGTGAACGTAGACAATGATACGTTGCCAATATACACTCTCGGGGCATAATAGAACAATATAATTGGGTTTCACTCTTTGTTCGGTTGAATGAGAAAAAGTACTGTTTCTAAAGTTATACTGTTAGGTCTCAAGTGAGTAGTCTAATGTTGTTAGGTTTTGGTTCTTGTGAACGTAGACAACGATACTGTTGCCAAAATACACTCTCGGGCATAATAGAATAATATAATTGGGTTTCACTCTTTGTTCGGTTGAATGAGAAAAAGTTACTGTTTCCAAAGTTATACTGTTAGGGCGCAACTGAGTAGTCTAATGTTGTTCCGGTTTTGGTTCTTGTGAACGTAGACAACGATACGTTGCCAATATACAATCTCGGGGCATAATAGAACAATATAATTAGGTTTCACTCTTTGTTCGGTGGAATGAGAAAAAGTACTATTTCCAAAGTTATCTTTGTTATGGCGCAACTGAGTAGCCTAATGTTGTTCCGATTTTGGTTGTTTTGAACGTAGACAACGATACATTGCCAATATACACTCTCGGGGCATAATAGAAGAATATAATTGGGTTTCACTCTAAATTTGGTTGAATGAGAAAAAGTACTGTTTCTAAAATTATACTGTTAGGGCACAACTGAGTAGTCTAATGTTGTTCCGATTTTGGTTCTTGTGAACGTAGACAACAATACGTTGCCAATATACACTCTCGGGGCGTAATAGAACAATATAATTGGGTTTCACTCTTTATTTGGTTGAATGAGAAAAATCTTGTTTCTAAAGTTATACTGTTAGGGCGCAACTGAGTAGTCTAATGTTGTTCCGGTTTTGGTTCTTGTGAACGGAGACAACGATACGTTGCCAATTTTCACTCTCGGGGGCATAATAGAACAATATAATTGGGTTTCACTCTTTGTTCGGTTGAATGAGAAAAAGTACTGTTTCTAAAGTTATCTTGTTAGGGCGCAACTGAGTAGACTAATGTTGTTCCGGTTTTGGTTCTTGTGAACGTAGACAACGATACGTTGCCAATATACACTCTCGGGGCATAATAGAATAATATAATTGGGTTTCACTCTTTGTTTGGTTGAATGAGAAAAAGTACTGTTTCTAAAGTTATACTGTTAGGGCGTAACTGAGTAGTCTAATGTTGTTCCGGTTTTGGTTCTTGCGAACGTAGACAACGATACGTTGCCAATATATACTCTCGGGGCATAATAGAACAATATAATTGGGTTGCACTCTTTGTTCGGTTGAATGAGAAAAATTACTGTTTCTAAAGTTATACTATTAGGTCTCAACTGAGTAGTCTAATGTTGTTCCGGTTTTGGTTCTTGTGAACGTAGACAACTATACGCTGCCAATATACACTCTCGGGGCATAATAGAAAAATATAATTGGGTTTCACTCTTTGTTCGGTTGAATGAGAAAAAGTTCTGTTTCTAAAGTTATCTTTGTTAGTGCGCAACTGAGTAGTCTAATGTTGTTCCGGTTTTGGTTCTTGTGAACGTAGACAAAGATACGTTGCCAATATACACTCTCGGGGCATAATAGAACAATATAATTAGGTTTCACTCTTTGTTCGGTGGAATGAGAAAAAGTACTATTTCCAAAGTTATACTGTTATGGCGCAACTGAGTTGTCTAATGTTGTTCCGGTTTTGGTTCTTGTGAACGTAGACAACGATACGTTTCCTATATACACTCTCGGCGCATAATAGCACAATATAATTGGGTTTCACTCTTTGTTCGGTTGAATGGGAAAAAGTTCTGTTTCTAAAGTTATACTGTTCGGGCGCAACTGAGTAGTCTAATGTTGTTCCGGTTTTGGTTCTTGTGAACGTAGACAACGATACGTTGCCAATAAACACTCTCGGGGCATAATAGAACAATATAATTAGGTTTTACTCTTTGTTCGGTGGAATGAGAAAAAGTACTGTTTCCAAAGTTATACTGTTACGGCGCAACTGAGTTGTCTAATGTTGTTCCGGTTTTGGTTCTTGTGAACGTAAACAAAGATACGTTGCCAATATACAATCTCGGGGCATAATAGAACAATATAATTCGGTTTCACTCTTTGTTCGGTTGAATGAGAAAAAGTACAGTTTCTAAAGTTATACTGTTAGGGCGCAACTGAGTAGTCTAATGTTGTTCCGGTTTTGGTTCTTGTGAACGTAGATAACGATACGTTGCCAATATACACTCTCGGGGCAAAATAGAACAATATAATTACGTTTTACTCTTTGTTCGGTGGAATGAGAAAAAGTACTGTTTCCAAAGTTATACTGTTGGGGCGTAACTGAGTAGTCTAATGTTGTTCCGGTTTTGGTTCTTGCGAACGTAGACAACGATACGTTGCCAATATACACTCTCGGGGCATAATAGAACAATATAATTGGGCTTCACTCTTTGTTCGGTTGAATGAGAAAAAGTACTGTTTCTAAAGTTATACTATTAGGTCTCAACTGAGTAGTCTAATGTTGTTCCGGTTTTGGTTCTTGTGAACGTAGACAACGATACGCGGCCAATATACACTCTCGGGGCATAATAGAATAATATAATTGGGTTTCACTCTTTGTTTGGTTGAATGAGAAAAAGTACTGTTTCTAAAGTTATACTGTTAGGGCGCAACTGAGTAGTCTAATGTTGTTCCGATTTTGGTTCTTGTGAACGTAGACAACGATACGTTGCCAATATACACTCTCGGGGCATAATAGAACAATATAATTGGGTTTCACTCTTTGTTCGGTTGAATGAGAAAAAGTACTGTTTCTAAAGTTATACTGTTATGTCTCAGGTGAGTAGTCTAATGTTGTTCCGGTTTTGGTTCTTGTGAACGTAGACAACGATACGCTGCCAAAATACACTCTCGGGGCATAATAGAATAATATAATTGGGTTTCACTCTTTGTTCGGTTGAATGAGAAAAAGTTCTGTTTCTAAAGTTATACTGTTAGGGCGCAACTGAGTAGTCTAATGTTGTTCCGGTTTTGGTTCTTGTGAACGTAGACAACGATACGTTGCCAATATACAATCCCGGAGCATAATAGAACAATATAATTAGGTTTCACTCTTTGTTCGGTGGAATGAGAAAAAGTACTATTTCCAAAGTTATACTGTTATGGCGCAACTGAGTAGTCTAATGTTGTTCCGATTTTGGTTCTTGTGAACGTAGACAACGATACATTGCCAATATACACTCTCGGGGCATAATAGAACTATTTAATTGGGTTTCACTCTTTGTTTGGTTGATTGAGAAAAAGTATAGTTTCTAAAGTTATACTTTTAGGGTACAACTGAATAGTCTAATGTTGTTCCGATTTTGGTTCTTGTGAACGTAGACAACGATACGTTGCCAATATACACTCTCGGGGCATAATAGAACAATATAATTGGGTTTCACTCTTTATTTGGTTGAATGAGAAAAAGTACTGTTTCTAAAGATATACTGTTAGGGCGCAACTGAGATGTCTAATGTTGTTCCGATTTTAGTTCTTGTGAACGTTGACAACGATACGTTGCCAATATACACTCTCGGGGCGTAATAGAACAATATAATTGGGTTTCACTCTTTATTTGGTTGAATGAGAAAAAGTACTGTTTCTAAAGATATACTGTTAGGGCGCAACTGAGATGTCTAATGTTGTTCCGATTTTAGTTCTTGTGAACGTTGACAACGATACGTTGCCAATATACACTCTCGGGGCATAATAGAACAATATAATTGGGTTTCTCTCTTTGTTCGGTTGAATGAGAAAAAGTACTGTTTCTAAAGTTATACTGTTAGGGCGCAACTGAGTAGTCTAATGTTGTTCCGGTTTTGGTTCTTGTGAACGTAGACAACGATACGCTGCCAATATACACTCTCGGGGCATAATAGAATAATATAATTGGGTTTCACTCTTTGTTTGGTTGAATGAGAAAAAGTACTGTTTCTAAAGTTATACTGTTAGGGCGCAACTGAGTAGTCTAATGTTGTTCCGATTTTGGTTCTTGTGAACGTAGACAATGATACGTTGCCAATATACACTCTCGGTGCATAATAGAACACTATAATTGGGTTTCACTCTTTGTTCGGTTGAATGAGAAAAAGTACTGTTTCTAAAGTTATACTGTTAGGTCTCAAGTGAGTAGTCTAATGTTGTTCCGGTTTTGGTTCTTGTGAACGTAGACAACGATACGCAGCCAAAATACACTCTCGGGGCATAATAGAATAATATAATTGGGTTTCACTCTTTGTTCGGTTGAATGAGAAAAAGTTCTTTTCTAAAGTTATACTGTTAGGGCGCAACTGAGTAGTCTAATGTTGTTCCGGTTTTGGTTCTTGTGAACGTAGACAACGATACGTTGCCAATATACAATCTCGGGGCATAATAGAACAATATAATTAGGTTTCACTCTTTGTTCGGTGGAATGAGAAAAAGTACTATTTCCAAAGTTATACTGTTATGGCGCAACTGAGTAGCCTAATGTTGTTCCGATTTTGGTTCTTTTGAACGTAGACAACGATACATTGCCAATATACACTCTCGGGGCATAATAGAATAATATAATTTGGTTTCACTCTAAATTTGGTTGAATGAGAAAAAGTACTGTTTCTAAAGTTATACTGTTAGGGCACAACTGAGTAGTCTAATGTTGTTCCGATTTTGGTTCTTGTGAACGTAGACAACAATACGTTGCCAATATACACTCTCGGGGCATAATAGAACAATATAATTGGGTTTCACTCTTTATTTGGTTGAATGAGAAAAAGTACTGTTTCTAAAGATATACTGTTAGGGCGCAACTGAGTAGTCTAATGTTGTTCCGGTTTTGGTTCTTGTGAACGTAGACAACGATACGTTGCCAATATACACTCTCGGGGCAGAATAGAACAATATAATTGGGTTTCACTCTTTGTTCGGTTGAATGAGAAAAAGTACTGTTTCTAAAGTTATACTGTTAGGGCGCAACTGAGTAGCGTAATGTTGTTCCGGTTTTGGTTCTTGTGAACGTAGACAACGATACGTTGCCAATATACACTCTCGGGGCATAATAGAATAATATAATTGGGTTTCACTCTTTGTTTGGTTGAATGAGAAAAAGTACTGTTTCTAAAGTTATACTGTTGGGGCGTAACTGAGTAGTCTAATGTTGTTCCGGTTTTGGTTCTTGCGAACGTAGACAACGATACGTTGCCAATATATACTCTCGGGGCATAATAGAACAATATAATTGGGTTTCACTCTTTGTTCGGTTGAATGAGAAAAATTACTGTTTCTAAAGTTATACTATTAGGTCTCAACTGAGTAGTCTAATGTTGTTCCGGTTTTGGTTCTTGTGAACGTAGACAAAGATACGTTGCCAATATACACTCTCGGGGCATAATAGAACAATATAATTAGGTTTCACTCTTTGTTCGGTGGAATGAGAAAAAGTACTATTTCCAAAGTTATACTGTTATGGCGCAACTGAGTTGTCTAATGTTGTTCCGGTTTTGGTTCTTGTGAACGTAGACAACGATACGTTTCCTATATACACTCTCGGCGCATAATAGCACAATATAATTGGGTTTCACTCTTTGTTCGGTTGAATGGGAAAAAGTTCTGTTTCTAAAGTTATACTGTTAGGGCGCAACTGAGTAGTCTAATGTTGTTCCGGTTTTGGTTCTTGTGAACGTAGACAACGATACGTTGCCAATAAACACTCTCGGGGCATAATAGAACAATATAATTAGGTTTTTTCTTTGTTCGGTGGAATGAGAAAAAGTACTGTTTCCAAAGTTATACTGTTAGGGCGCAACTGAGTAGTCTAATGTTGTTCCGGTTTTGGTTCTTGTGAACGTAGACAAAGATACGTTGCCAATATACACTCTCGGGGCATAATAGAACAATATAATTAGGTTTCACTCTTTGTTCGGTGGAATGAGAAAAAGTACTATTTCCAAAGTTATACTGTTATGGCGCAACTGAGTTGTCTAATGTTGTTCCGGTTTTGGTTCTTGTGAACGTAGACAACGATACGTTTCCTATATACACTCTCGGGGCATAATAGAACAATATAATTGGGTTTCACTCTTTATTTGGTTGAATGAGAAAAAGTATTGTTTCTAAAGATATACTGTTAGGGCGCAACTGAGTAGTCTAATGTTGTTCCGATTTTAGTTCTTGTGAACGTACACAACGATACGTTGCCAATATACACTCTCGGGGCATAATAGAACTATATAATTGGGTTTCACTCTTTGTTTGGTTGATTGAGAAAAAGTATAGTTTCTAAAGTTCTACTTTTAGGGTACAACTGAATAGTCTAATGTTGTTCCGATTTTGGTTCTTGTGAACGTAGACAACGATACGTTGCCAATATACACTCTCGGGGCATAATAGGACAATATAATTGGGTTTCACTCTTTATTTGGTTGAATGAGAAAAAGTACTGTTTCTAAAGATATACTGTTAGGGCGCAACTGAGTAGTCTAATGTTGTTCCGATTTTAGTTCTTGTGAACGTAGACAACGATACGTTGCCAATATACACTCTCGGGGCATAATAGAACAATATAATTGGGTTTCACTCTTTATTTGGTTGAATGAGAAAAAGTATTGTTTCTAAAGTTATACTGTTAGGGCGCAACTGAGTAGTCTAATGTTGTTCCGGTTTTGGTTCTTGTGAACGTAGACAACGATACGTTGCCAATATACACTCTCGGGGCATAATAGAACTATATAATTGGGTTTCACTCTTTGTTTGGTTGATTGAGAAAAAGTATAGTTTCTAAAGTTATACTTTTAGGGTACAACTGAATAGTCTAATGTTGTTCCGATTTTGGTTCTTGTGAACGTAGACAACGATACGTTGCCAATATACACTCTCGGGGCATAATAGAACAATATAATTGGGTTTCACTCTTTATTCGGTTGAATGAGAAAAAGTACTGTTTCTAAAGTTATACTGTTAGGGCGCAACTGAGTAGTCTAATATTGTTCCGATTTTAGTTCTTGTGAACGTAGACAACGATACGTTGCCAATATACACTCTCGGGGCATAATAGAACAATATAATTGGGTTTCACTCTTTGTTCGGTTGAATGAGAAAAAGTACTGTTTCTAAAGTTATACTGTTAGGGCGCAACTGAGTAGTCTAATGTTGTTCCGGTTTTGGTTCTTGTGAACGTAGACAACGATACGTTGCCAATATACACTCTCGGGGCATAATAGAACAATATAATTGGGTTTCACTCTTTGTTCGGTTGAATGAGAAAAAGTACTGTTTCTAAAGTTATACTGTTAGGGCGCAACTGAGTAGTCTAATGTTGTTCCGATTTTGGTTCTTGTGAACGTAGACGACGATACGTTGCCAATATACACTCTCGGGGCATAATAGAACAATATAATTGGGTTTCACTCTTTGTTCGGTTGAATGAGAAAAAGTTCTGTTTCTAAAGTTATACTGTTAGGGCGCAACTGAGTAGTCTAATGTTGTTCCGGTTTTGGTTCTTGTGAACGTAGACAAAGATACGTTGCCAATATACACTCTCGGGGCATAATAGAACAATATAATTAGGTTTCACTCTTTGTTCGGTGGAATGAGAAAAAGTACTATTTCCAAAGTTATACTGTTATGGCGCAACTGAGTTGTCTAATGTTGTTCCGGTTTTGGTTCTTGTGAACGTAGACAACGATACGTTGCCAATATACACTCTCGGGGCATAATAGAACAATATAATTGGGTTTCACTCTTTATTTGGTTGAATGAGAAAAAGTACTGTTTCTAAAGATATACTGTTAGGGCGCAACTGAGTAGTCTAATGTTGTTCCGATTTTGGTTCTTGTGAACGTAGACAACGATACGTTGCCAATATACACTCTCGGGGCATAATAGAACAATATAATTGGGTTTCACTCTTTATTTGGTTGAATGAGAAAAGTATCGTTTTCTAAAGATATACTGTTAGGGCGCAACTGAGTAGTCTAATGTTGTTCCGATTTTGGTTCTTGTGAACGTAGACAACGATACGTTGCCAATATACACTCTCGGGGCATAATAGAACAATATAATTGGGTTCACTCTTTGTTCGGTTGAATGAGAAAAAGTACTGTTTCTAAAGTTATACTGTTAGGGCGCAACTAAGTAGCGTAATGTTGTTCCGTTTTTGGTTCTTGTGAACGTAGACAAAGATACGTTGCCAATATACACTCTCGGGGCATAATAGAACAATATAATTAGGTTTCACTCTTTGTTCGGTGGAATGAGAAAAAGTACTATTTCCAAAGTTATACTGTTATGGCGCAACTGAGTTGTCTAATGTTGTTCCGGTTTTGGTTCTTGTGAACGTAGACAACGATACGTTTCCTATATACACTCTCGGGGCATAATAGAACAATATAATTGGGTTTCACTCTTTGTTCGGTTGAATGAGAAAAAGTAATGTTTCTAAAGTTATACTGTTAGGGCGCAACTGAGTAGTCTAATTTTGTTCCGGTTTTGGTTCTTGTGAACGTAGACAACGATACGTTGCCAATAAACACTCTCGGGGCATAATAGAACAATATAATTAGGTTTTTTCTTTGTTCGGTGGAATGAGAAAAAGTACTGTTTCCAAAGTTATACTGTTACGGCGCAACTGAGTTGTCTAATGTTGTTCCGGTTTTGGTTCTTGTGAACGTAGACAAAGATACGTTGCCAATATACAATCTCGGGGCATAATAGAACAATATAATTCGGTTTCACTCTTTGTTCGGTTGAATGAGAAAAAGTACAGTTTCTAAAGTTATACTGTTAGGGCGCAACTGAGTAGTCTAATGTTGTTCCGGTTTTGGTTCTTGTGAACGTAGATAACGATACGTTGCCAATATACACTCTCGGGGCATAATAGAACAATATAATTGGGTTTCACTCTTTATTTGGTTGAATGAGAAAAAGTATTGTTTCTAAAGCTATACTGTTAGGGCGCAACTGAGTAGTCTAATGTTGTTCCGATTTTGGTTCTTGTGAACGTAGACAACGATACGTTGCCAATATACACTCTCGGGGCATAATAGAACTATATAATTGGGTTTCACTCTTTGTTTGGTTGATTGAGAAAAAGTATAGTTTCTAAAGTTATACTTTTAGGGTACAACTGAATAGTCTAATGTTGTTCCTATTTTGGTTCTTGTGAACGTAGACAACGATACGTTGCCAATATACACTCTCGGGGCATAATAGAACAATATAATTGGGTTTCACTCTTTATTTGGTTGAATGAGAAAAAGTACTGTTTCTAAAGATATACTGTTAAGGCGCAACTGAGTAGTCTAATGTTGTTCCGGTTTTGGTTCTTGTGAACGTTGACGACGATACGTTGCCAATATATACACTCTCGGGGCATAATAGAATAATATAATTGGGTTTCACTCTTTGTTTGGCTGAATGAGAAAAAGTACTGTTTCTAAAGTTATACTGTTAGGGCGCAACTGAGTAGTCTAATGTTGTTCCGATTTTGGTTCTTGTGAACGTAGACAACGATACGTTGCCAATATACACTCTCGGGGCATAATAGAACAATATAATTGGGTTTCACTCTTTGTTCGGATGAATGAGAAAAAGTTTTGTTTCTAAAGTTATACTGTTAGGGCGCAACTGAGTAGTCTAATGTTGTTCCGGTTTTGGTTCTTGTGAACGTAGACAAAGATACGTTGCCAATATACACTCTCGGGGCATAATAGAACAATATAATTAGGTTTCACTCTTTGTTCGGTGGAATGAGAAAAAGTACTATTTCCAAAGTTGTGTTATTACGGCGCAACTCAGTAGTCTAATGTTGTTCCTGTTTTGGTTCTTGTGAACGTAGACAACGATACGTTGCCAATATACACTCTCGGGGCATAATAGAACAATATAATTGGGTTTCACTCTTTATTTGGTTGAATGAGAAAAAGTATTGTTTCTAAAGATATACTGTTAGGGCGCAACTGAGTAGTCTAATGTTGTTCCGATTTTGGTTCTTGTGAACGTAGACAACGATACGTTGCCAATATACACTCTCGGGGCATAATAGAACTATATAATTGGGTTTCACTCTTTGTTTGGTTGATTGAGAAAAAGTATAGTTTCTAAAGTTATACTTTTAGGGTACAACTGAATAGTCTAATGTTGTTCCGATTTTGGTTCTTGTGAACGTAGACAACGATACGTTGCCAATATACACTCTCGGGGCATAATAGAACAATATAATTGGGTTTCACTCTTTATTTGGTTGAATGAGAAAAAGTACTGTTTCTAAAGATATACTGTTAGGGCGCAACTGAGTAGTCTAATGTTGTTCCGATTTTAGTTCTTGTGAACGTAGACAACGATACGTTGCCAATATACACTCTCGGGGCATAATAGAACAATATAATTGGGTTTCACTCTTTGTTCGGTTGAATGAGAAAAAGTAATCGTTTCTAAAGTTATACCGTTAGGGCGCAACCGAGTAGTCTAATGTTGTTCCTGCTTTTGGTTCTTGTGAACGTTGACGACGATACGTTGCCAATATATACACTCTCGGGCATAATAGAATAATATAATTGGGTTTCACTCTTTGTTCGGTTGAATGAGAAAAAGTACTGTTTCTAAAGTTATACTGTTGGGGCGTAACTGAGTAGTCTAATGTTGTTCCGGTTTTGGTTCTTGCGAACGTAGACAACGATACGTTGCCAATATATACTCTCGGGGCATAATAGAACAATATAATTGGGTTTCACTCTTTGTTCGGTTGAATGAGAAAAATTACTGTTTCTAAAGTTATACTATTAGGTCTCAACTGAGTAGTCTAATGTTGTTCCGGTTTTGGTTCTTGTGAACGTAGACAACGATACGTTGCCAATATACACTCTCGGGGCATAATAGAATAATATAATTGGGTTTCACTCTTTGTTCGGTTGAATGAGAAAAAGTACTGTTTCTAAAGTTATACTGTTAGGGCGCAACTGAGTAGTCTAATGTTGTTCCGGTTTTGCTTCTTGTGAACGTAGACAAAGATACGTTGCCAATATACACTCTCGGGGCATAATAGAACAATATAATTAGGTTTCACTCTTTGTTCGGTGGAATGAGAAAAAGTACTATTTCCAAAGTTATACTGTTATGGCGCAACTGAGTTGTCTAATGTTGTTCCGGTTTTGGTTCTTGTGAACGTAGACAACGATACGTTGCCAATATACACTCTCGGGGCATAATAGAACAATATAATTAGGTTTCACTCTTTGTTCGGTTGAATGAGAAAAAGTACTGTTTCTAAAGTTATACTGTTAGGGCGCAACTGAGTAGTCTAATTTTGTTCCGGTTTTGGTTCTTGTGAACGTAGACAACGATACGTTGCCAATATACACTCTCGGGGCATAATAGAACAATATAATTAGGTTTTTTCTTTGTTCGGTGGAATGAGAAAAAGTACTGTTTCTAAAGTTATACTGTTAGGGCGCAACTGAGTAGTCTAATGTTGTTCCGGTTTTGGTTCTTGTGAACGTAAACAAAGATACGTTGCCAATATACACTCTCGGGGCATAATAGAACAATATAATTCGGTTTCACTCTTTGTTCGGTTGAATGAGAAAAAGTACTGTTTCTAAAGTTATACTGTTAGGGCGCAACTGAGTAGTCTAATGTTGTTCCGGTTTTGGTTCTTGTGAACGTAGATAACGATACGTTGCCAATATACACTCTCGGGGCAAAACAGAACAATATAATTACGTTTTACTCTTTGTTCGGTGGAATGAGAAAAAGTACTGTTTCCAAAGTTATACTGTTACGGCGCAACTGAGTTGTCTAATGTTGGTTCGGTTTTGGTTCTTGTGAACGTAGACAACGATACGTTGCCAATATACACTCTCGGGGCATAATAGAACAATATAATTGGGTTTCACTCTTTATTTGGTTGAATGAGAAAAAGTACTGTTTCTAAAGTTATACTGCTAGGGCACAACTGAGTAGTATAATGTTGTTCCGATTTTGGTTCTTGTGAACGTAGACAACGAAACGTTGCCAATATACACTCTCGGGGCATAATAGAACAATATAATTGGGTTTCACTCTTTATTTGGTTGAATGAGAAAAGTAATCTTTCTAAGGATATACCGTTAGGCGCAACCGAGTAGTCAAATGTTGTTCCGATTTTGGTTCTTGTGAACGTAGACAACGATACGCTGCCAATATAGACTCTCGAGGCATAATAGAATAATATAATTGGGTTTCACTCTTTGTTCGGTTGAATGAGAAAAAGTTCTGTTTCTAAAGTTATACTGTTAGGGCGCAACTGAGTAGTCTAATGTTGTTCCGGTTTTGGTTCTTGTGAACGTAGACAAAGATACGTTGCCAATATACACTCTCGGGGCATAATAGAACAATATAATTAGGTTTCACTCTTTGTTCGGTGGAATGAGAAAAAGTACTATTTCCAAAGTTATACAGTTATGGCGCAACTGAGTTGTCTAATGTTGTTCCGGTTTTGGTTCTTGTGAACGTAGACAACGATACGTTTCCTATATACACTCTCGGGGCATAATAGAACAATATAATTGGGTTTCACTCTTTATTTGGTTGAATGAGAAAAAGTATTGTTTCTAAAGATATACTGTTAGTGCGCAACTGAGTAGTCTAATGTTGTTCCGATTTTAGTTCTTGTGAACGTACACAACGATACGTTGCCAATATACACTCTCGGGGCATAATAGAACTATATAATTGGGTTTCACTCTTTGTTTGGTTGATTGAGAAAAAGTATAGTTTCTAAAGTTATACTTTTAGGGTCACAACTGAATAGTCTAAAGTTGTTCCGATTTTGGTTCTTGTGAACGTAGACAACGATACGTTGCCAATATACACTCTCGGGGCATAATAGAACAATATAATTGGGTTTCACTCTTTATTTGGTTGAATGAGAAAAAGTACTGTTTCTAAAGATATACTGTTAGGGCGCAACTGAGTAGTCTAATGTTGTTCCGATTTTGGTTCTTGTGAACGTAGACAACGATACGTTGCCAATATACACTCTCGGGGCATAATAGAACAATATAATTGGGTTTCACTCTTTATTTGGTTGAATGAGAAAAAGTATTGTTTCTAAAGATATACTGTTAGGCGCAACTGAGTAGTCTAATGTTGTTCCGATTTTGGTTCTTGTGAACGTAGACAACGATACGTTGCCAATATACACTCTCAGGGCATAATAGAACAATATAATTGGGTTTCACTCTTTGTTTGGTTGATTGAGAAAAAGTATAGTTTCTAAAGTTATACTTTTAGGGTACAACTGAATAGTCTAATGTTGTTCCGATTTTGGTTCTTGTGAACGTAGACAACGATACGTTGCCAATATACACTCTCGGGGCATAATAGAACAATATAATTGGGTTTCACTCTTTATTTGGTTGAATGAGAAAAAGTACTGTTGCTAAAGTTATACTGTTAGGGCGCAACTGAGTAGTCTAATGTTGTTCCGATTTTAGTTCTTGTGAACGTAGACAACGATACGTTGCCAATATACACTCTCGGGGCATAATAGAACAATATAATTGGGTTTCACTCTTTGTTCGGTTGAATGAGAAAAAGTACTGTTTCTAAAGTTATACTGTTAGGGCGCAACTGAGTAGTCTAATGTTGTTCCGGTTTTGGTTCTTGTGAACGTTGACGACGATACGTTGCCAATATACACTCTCGGGGCATAATAGAATAATATAATTGGGTTTCACTCTTTGTTTGGCTGAATGAGAAAAAGTACTGTTTCTAAAGTTATACTGTTAGGGCGCAACTGAGTAGTCTAATGTTGTTCCGATTTTGGTTCTTGTGAACGTAGACAACGATACGTTGCCAATATACACTCTCGGGGCAAAATAGAACAATATAATTGAGTTTCACTCTTTGTTCGGTTGAATGAGAAAAAGTTCTGTTTCTAAAGTTATACTGTTAGGGCGCAACTGAGTAGTCTAATGTTGTTCCGGTTTTGGTTCTTGTGAACGTAGACAACGATACGTTGCCAATATACGCCCTCGGGGGAAAATAGAACAATATAATTGGGTTTCACACTTTGTTTGGTTGATTGAGAAAAAGTATAGTTTCTAAAGTTATACTTTTAGGGTACAACTGAATAGTCTAATGTTGTTCCTATTTTGGTTCTTGTGAACGTAGACAACGATACGTTGCCAATATACACTCTCATAATAGAACAATATAATTGGGTTTCACTCTTTATTTGGTTGAATGAGAAAAATCGTTTCCAAAGTTATACTGTTACGGCGCAACTGAGTTGTCTAATGTTGGTTCGGTTTTGGTTCTTGTGAACGTAGACAACGATACGTTGCCAATATATACACTCTCGGGGCATAATAGAATAATATAATTGGGTTTCACTCTTTGTTTGGTTGAATGAGAAAAGTCTTGTTTCTAAAGTTATACCGTTAGGCGCAACTGAGTAGTCTAATGTTGTTCCGATTTTGGTTCTTGTGAACGTAGACAACGATACGTTGCCAATATACACTCTCGGGGCATAATAGAACAATATAATTGGGTTTCACTCTTTGTTCGGATGAATGAGAAAAAGTACTGTTTCTAAAGTTATACTGTTAGGGCGCAACTGAGTAGTCTAATGTTGTTCCGGTTTTGGTTCTTGTGAACGTAGACAAAGATACGTTGCCAATATACACTCTCGGGGCATAATAGAACAATATAATTAGGTTTCACTCTTTGTTCGGTGGAATGAGAAAAAGTACTGTTTCTAAAGTTATACTGTTATGGCGCAACTGAGTTGTCTAATGTTGTTCCGGTTTTGGTTCTTGTGAACGTAGACAACGATACGTTTCCTATATACACTCTCGTGGCATAATAGAACAATATAATTGGGTTTCACTCTTTATTTGGTTGAATGAGAAAAAGTACTGTTTCTAAAGATATACTGTTAGGGCGCAACTGAGTAGTCTAATGTTGTTCCGATTTTGGTTCTTGTGAACGTAGACAACGATACGTTGCCAATATACACTCTCGGGAGATAATAGAACTATATAATTGGGTTTCACTCTTTGTTTGGTTGATTGAGAAAAAGTATAGTTTCTAAAGTTATACTTTTAGGGTACAACTGAATAGTCTAATGTTGTTCCGATTTTGGTTCTTGTGAACGTAGACAACGATACGTTGCCAATATACACTCTCGGGGCATAATAGAACAATATAATTGGGTTTCACTCTTTATTTGGTTGAATGAGAAAAAGTTCTGTTTCTAAAGATATACTGTTAGGGCGCAACTGAGTAGTCTAATGTTGTTCCGATTTTAGTTCTTGTGAACGTAGACAACGATACGTTGCCAATATACACTCTCGGGGCATAATAGAACAATATAATTGGGTTTCACTCTTTGTTCGGTTGAATGAGAAAAAGTACTGTTTCTAAAGTTATACTGTTAAGGCGCAACTGAGTAGTCTAATGTTGTTCCGGTTTTGGTTCTTGTGAACGTTGACGACGATACGTTGCCAATATATACACTCTCGGGGCATAATAGAATAATATAATTGGGTTTCACTCTTTGTTTGGTTGAATGAGAAAAAGTACTGTTTCTAAAGTTATACTGTTGGGGCGTAACTGAGTAGTCTAATGTTGTTCCGGTTTTGGTTCTTGCGAACGTAGACAACGATACGTTGCCAATATATACTCTCGGGGCATAATAGAACAATATAATTGGGTTTCACTCTTTGTTCGGTTGAATGAGAAAAATTACTGTTTCTAAAGTTATACTATTAGGTCTCAACTGAGTAGTCTAATGTTGTTCCGGTTTTGGTTCTTGTGAACGTAGACAACTATACGCTGCCAATATACACTCTCGGGGCATAATAGAACAATATAATTGGGTTTCACTCTTTATTTGGTTGAATGAGAAAAAGTACTGTTTCTAAAGATATACTGTTAGGGCGCAACTGAGTAGTCTAATGTTGTTCCGGTTTTGGTTCTTGTGAACGTAGACAAAGATACGTTGCCAAGATACACTCTCGGGGCATAATAGAACAATATAATTAGGTTTCACTCTTTGTTCGGTGGAATGAGAAAAAGTACTATTTCCAAAGTTATACTGTTATGGCGCAACTGAGTTGTCTAATGTTGTTCCGGTTTTGGTTCTTGTGAACGTAGACAACGATACGTTTCCTATAAACACTCTCGGGGCATAATAGAACAATATAATTGGGTTTCACTCTTTGTTCGGTTGAATGAGAAAAGTTCTGCTTTCTAAAGTTATACGTTAGGCGCAAATCGAGTTGTCTAATTTTGTTCCTGCTTTTGGTTCTTAGAACGTAGACAACGATACGTTGCCAATAAACACTCTCGGGCATAATATAACAATATAATTAGGTTTTTTCTTTGTTCGGTGGAATGAGAAAAGTACGTTTCCAAAGTTATATCACATACGCAACCGAGTTGTCTAATGTTGTTCCGGTTTTGGTTCTTGTGAACGTAGACAAAGATACGTTGCCAATATACACTCTCGGGGCATAATAGAACAATATAATTGGGTTTCACTCTTTGTTCGGTTGAATGAGAAAAAGTATTGTTTCTAAAGTTATACTGTTAGGGTGCAACTGAGTAGTCTAATGTTGTTCCGGTTTTGGTTCTTGTGAACGTAGATAACGATACGTTGCCAATATACACTCTCGGGGCAAAATAGAACAATATAATTACGTTTTACTCTTTGTTCGGTGGAATGAGAAAAAGTACTGTTTCCAAAGTTATACTGTTACGGCGCAACTGAGTTGTCTAATGTTGGTTCGGTTTTGGTTCTTGTGAACGTAGACAACGATACGTTGCCAATATACACTCTTGGGGCATAATAGAATAATATAATTGGGTTTCACTCTTTGTTCGGTTGAATGAGAAAAAGTACTGTTTCTAAAGTTATACTGTTAGGGCGCAACTGAGTAGTCTAATGTTGTTCCGATTTTGGTTCTTGTGAACGTAGACAACGATACGTTGCCAATATATACTCTCGGGGCATAATAGAACAATATAATTGGGTTTCACTCTTTATTTGGTTGAATGAGAAAAAGTACTGTTTCTAAGGATATACTGTTAGGGCGCAACTGAGTAGTCTATTGTTGTTCCGATTTTGGTTCTAGTGAACGTAGACAACGATACGTTGCCAATATACACTCTCGGGGCATAATAGAACAATATAATTGGGTTTCACTCTTTGTTCGGTTGAATGAGAAAAAGTTCTGTTTCTAAAGTTATACTGTTAGGGCGCAACTGAGTAGTCTAATGTTGTTCAGGTTTTGGTTCTTGTGAACGTAGACAAAGATACGTTGCCAATATACACTCTCGGGGCATAATAGAACAATATAATTAGGTTTCACTCTTTGTTCGGTGGAATGAGAAAAAGTACTATTTCCAAAGTTATACTGTTATGGCGCAACTGAGTTGTCTAATGTTGTTCCGGTTTTGGTTCTTGTGAACGTAGACAACGATACGTTTCCTATATACACTCTCGGGGCATAATAGAACAATATAATTGGGTTTCACTCTTTATTTGGTTGAATGAGAAAAAGTATTGTTTCTAAAGATATACTGTTAGGGCGCAACTGAGTAGTCTAATGTTGTTCCGATTTTAGTTCTTGTGAACGTACACAACGATACGTTGCCAATATACACTCTCGGGGCATAATAGAACTATATAATTGGGTTTCACTCTTTGTTTGGTTGATTGAGAAAAAGTATAGTTTCTAAAGTTCTACTTTTAGGGTACAACTGAATAGTCTAATGTTGTTCCGATTTTGGTTCTTGTGAACGTAGACAACGATACGTTGCCAATATACACTCTCGGGGCATAATAGAACAATATAATTGGGTTTCACTCTTTATTTGGTTGAATGAGAAAAAGTACTGTTTCCAAAGTTATACTGTTAGGGCGCAACTGGGTAGCCTAATGTTGTTCCGATTTTAGTTCTTGTGAACGTAGACAACGATACGTTGCCAATATACACTCTCGGGGCATAATAGAACAATATAATTGGGTTTCACTCTTTATTTGGTTGAATGAGAAAAAGTATTGTTTCTAAAGATATACTGTTAGGGCGCAACTGAGTAGTCTAATGTTGTTCCGATTTTGGTTCTTGTGAACGTAGACAACGATACGTTGCCAATATACACTCTCGGGGCATAATAGAACTATATAATTGGGTTTCACTCTTTGTTTGGTTGATTGAGAAAAAGTATAGTTTCTAAAGTTATACTTTTAGGGTACAACTGAATAGTCTAATGTTGTTCCGATTTTGGTTCTTGTGAACGTAGACAACGATACGTTGCCAATATACACTCTCGGGGAATAATAGAACAATATAATTGGGTTTCACTCTTTATTTGGTTGAATGAGAAAAAATACTGTTTCTAAAAATATACTGTTAGGGCGCAACTGAGTAGTCTAATGTTGTTCCGATTTTAGTTCTTGTGAACGTAGACAACGATACGTTGCCAATATACACTCTCGGGGCATAATAGAACAATATAATTGGGTTTCACTCTTTGTTCGGTTGAATGAGAAAAAGTACAGTTTCTAAAGTTATACCGTTAGGCGCAACCGAGTAGTCTAATGTTGTTCCTGGTTTGGTTCTTGTGAACGTTGACGACGATACGTTGCAAATATACACTCTCGGGGCATAATAGAACAATATAATTGGGTTTCACTCTTTGTCCGGTTGAATGAGAAAATGTACTGTTTCTAAAGTTATACTGTTAGGGCGCAACTGAGTAGTCTAATGTTGTTCCGATTTTGGTTCTTGTGAACGTAGACAACGATACGTTGCCAATATACACTCTCGGGGCAAAATAGAACAATATAATTGGGTTTCACTCTTTGTTCGGTTGAATGAGAAAAAGTACTGTTTCTAAAGTTATACTGTTAGGGCGCAACTGAGTAGTCTAATGTTGTTCCGGTTTTGGTTCTTGTGAACGTAGACAAAGATACGTTGCCAATATACACTCTCGGGGCATAATAGAACAATATAATTAGGTTTCACTCTTTGTTCGGTGGAATGAGAAAAAGTACTATTTCCAAAGTTATACTGTTAGGGCGCAACTGAGTTGTCTAATGTTGTTTCGGTTTTAGTTCTTGTGAACGTAGACAACGATACGTTTCCTATATACACTCTCGGGGCATAATAGAACAATATAATTGGGTTTCACTCTTTATTTGGTTGAATGAGAAAAAGTACTGTTTCTAAAGATATACTGTTAGGGCGCAACTAAGTAGTCTAATGTTGTTCCGATTTTGGTTCTTGTGAACGTAGACAACGATACGTTGCCAATATACACTCTCGGGGCATAATAGAACAATATAATTGGGTTTCACTCTTTATTTGGTTGAATGAGAAAAAGTACGTTTCTAAAGATATACCGTTAGTAATGAGAGTAGTCTAATGTTGTTCCGATTTTGGTTCTTGTGAACGTAGACAACGATACGTTGCCAATATACACTCTCGGGGCATAATAGAACAATATAATTGGGTTCACTCTTTGTTCGGTTGAATGAGAAAAAGTACTGTTTCTAAAGTTATACTGTTAGGGCGCAACTGAGTAGCGTAATGTTGTTCCGGTTTTGGTTCTTGTGAACGTAGACAACGATACGTTGCCAATATACACTCTCGGGGCATAATAGAATAATATAATTGGGTTTCACTCTTTGTTTGGTTGAATGAGAAAAAGTACTGTTTCTAAAGTTATACTGTTGGGGCGTAACTGAGTAGTCTAATGTTGTTCCGGTTTTGGTTCTTGCGAACGTAGACAACGATACGTTGCCAATATATACTCTCGGGGCATAATAGAACAATATAATTGGGTTTCACTTTTTGTTAGGTTGAATGAGAAAAAGTACTGTTTCTAAAGTTATACTGTTAGGGCGCAACTGAGTAGTCTAATGTTGTTCGGTTTGGTTCTTGTGAACGTAGACAACTATACGCCAATATACACTCTCGGGGCATAATAGAACAATATAATTGGGTTTCACTCTTTGTTCGGTTGAATGAGAAAAAGTACTGTTTCTAAAGTTATACTGTTAGGTCTCAAGTGAGTAGTCTAATGTTGTTCCGGTTTTGGTTCTTGTCAACGTAGACAACGATACGCAGCCAAAATACACGCTCGGGGCATAATAGAATAATATAATTGGGTTTCACTCTTTGTTCGGTTGAATGAGAAAAAGTTCTGTTTCTAAAGTTATACTGTTATGGCGCAACTAAGTTGTCTAATGTTGTTCCGGTTTTGGTTCTTGTGAACGTAGACAACTATACGTTTCCTATATACACTCTCGGGGCATAATAGAACAATATAATTGGGTTTCACTCTTTATTTGGTTGAATGAGAAAAAGTACTGTTTCTAAAGTTATACTGTTAGGGCGCAACTGAGTAGCCTAATGTTGTTCCGATTTTGGTTCTTGTGAACGTAGACAACGATACATTGCCAATATACACTCTCGGGGCATAATAGAATAATATAATTGGGTTTCACTCTTTATTTGGTTGAATGAGAAAAAGTACTGTTTCTAAAATTATACTGTTAGGGCACAACTGAGTAGTCTAATGTTGTTCCGATTTTGGTTCTTGTGAACGTAGACAACGATACGTTGCCAATATACACTCTCTGGGCGTAATAGAACAATATAATTGGGTTTCACTCTTTATTTGGTTGAATGAGAAAAAGTACTGTTTCTAAAGATATACTGTTAGGGCGCAACTGAGTAGTCTAATGTTGTTCCGGATTTGGTTCTTGTGAACGTAGACAAAGATACGTTGCCAATATACACTCTCGGGGCGTAATAGAACAATATAATTGGGTTTCACTCTTTATTTGGTTGAATGAGAAAAAGTACTGTTTCTAAAGATATACCGTTAGGCGCAATCGAGTAGTCTAATGTTGTTCCGATTTTGGTTCTTGTGAACGTAGACAACGATACGTTGCCAATATACACTCTCAGGGCATAATAGAACAATATAATTGGGTTCACTCTTTGTTCGGTTGAATGAGAAAAAGTACTGTTTCTAAAGTTATACTGTTGGGGCGTAACTGAGTAGTCTAATGTTGTTCCGGTTTTGGTTCTTGTGAACGTAGACAACGATACGTTGCCAATATACACTCTCGGGGCATAATAGAACAATATAATTGGGTTTCACTCTTTGTTCGGTTGAATGAGAAAAAGGACTGTTTCTAAAGTTATACTATTAGGTCTCAACTGAGTAGTCTAATGTTGTTCCGATTTTGGTTCTTGTGAACGTAGACAACGATACGTTGCCAATATACACTCTCGGGGCATAATAGAACAATATAATTGGGTTTCACTCTTTATTCGGTTGAATGAGAAAAAGTACTGGTTCTAAAGATATACTGTTACGGCGCAACTGAGTAGTCTAATGTTGTTCCGATTTTGGTTCTTGTGAACGATGACAACGATACGTTGCCAATATACACTCTCGGGGCATAATAGAACAATATAATTGGGTTTCACTCTTTGTTCGGTTGAATGAGAAAAAGTACTGTTTCTAAAGTTATACTGTTAGGGCGAAACTGAGTAGTCTAATGTTGTTCCGGTTTTGGTTCTTGTGAACGTAGACAAAGATACGTTGCCAATATACACTCTCGGGGCATAATAGAACAATATAATTGGGTTTCACTCTTTATTTGGTTGAATGAGAAAAAGTACTGTTTCTAAAGATATACTGTTAGGGCGCAACTGAGTAGTCTAATGTTGTTCCGATTTTAGTTCTTGTGAACGTAGACAACGATACGTTGCCAATATACACTCTCGGGGCATAATAGAACAATATAATTGGGTTTCACTCTTTATTTGGTTGAATGAGAAAAAGTATTGTTTCTAAAGATATACTGTTAGGGCGCAACTGAGTAGTCTAATGTTGTTCCGATTTTGGTTCTTGTGAACGTAGACAACGATACGTTGCCAATATACACTCTCGGGGCATAATAGAACTATATAATTGGGTTTCACTCTTTGTTTGGTTGATTGAGAAAAAGTATAGTTTCTAAAGTTATACTTTTAGGGTACAACTGAATAGTCTAATGTTGTTCCGATTTTGGTTCTTGTGAACGTAGACAACGATACGTTGCCAATATACACTCTCGGGGCATAATAGAACAATATAATTGGGTTTCACTCTTTATTTGGTTGAATGAGAAAAAGTACTGTTTCTAAAGATATACTGTTAAGGCGCAACTGAGTAGTCTAATGTTGTTCCGATTTTAGTTCTTGTGAACGTAGACAACGATACGTTGCCAATATACACTCTCGGGGCATAATAGAACAATATAATTGGGTTTCACTCTTTGTTCGGTAGAATGAGAAAAAGTACTGTTTCTAAAGTTATACTGTTAGGGCGCAACTGAGTAGTCTAATGTTGTTCCGGTTTTGGTTCTTGTGAACGTTGACGACGATACGTTGCCAATATACACTCTCGGGGCATAATAGAATAATATAATTGGGATTCACTCTTTGTTTGGCTGAATGAGAAAAAGTACTGTTTCTAAAGTTATACTGTTAGGGCGCAACTGAGTAGTCTAATGTTGTTCCGATTTTGGTTCTTGTGAACGTAGACAACGATACGTTGCCAATATACACTCTCGGGGCATAATAGAACAATATAATTGAGTTTCACTCTTTGTTCGGTTGAATGAGAAAAAGTACTGTTTCTAAAGTTATACTGTTAGGGCGCAACTGAGTAGTCTAATGTTGTTCCGGTTTTGGTTCTTGTGAACGTAGACAAAGATACGTTGCCAATATACACTCTCGGGGCATAATAGAGCAATATAATTAGGTTTCACTCTTTGTTCTGGAATGAGAAAAAGTACTATTTCCAAAGTTATATCATATGGCGCAACTGAGTTTTCTAATGTTGTTCCGGTTTTGGTTCTTGTGAACGTAGACAACGATACGTTTCCTATATACACTCTCGGGGCATAATAGAACAATATAATTGGGTTTCACTCTTTATTTGGTTGAATGAGAAAAAGTATTGTTTCTAAATATATACTGTTAGGGCGCAACTGAGTAGTCTAATGTTGTTCCGATTTTGGTTCTTGTGAACGTAGACAACGATACGTTGCCAATATACACTCTCGGGGCGTAATAGAACAATATAATTGGGTTTCACTCTTTATTTGGTTGAATGAGAAAAAGTACTGTTTCTAAAGATATACTGTTAGGGCGCAACTGAGTAGTCTAATGTTGTTCCGATTTTGGTTCTTGTGAACGTAGACAACGATACGTTGCCAATATACACTCTCGGGGCATAATAGAACAATATAATTGGGTTCACTCTTTGTTCGGTTGAATGAGAAAAAGTACTGTTTCTAAAGTTATACTGTTAGGGCGCAACTGAGTAGTCTAATGTTGTTCCGGTTTTGGTTCTTGTGAACGTAGACAACGATGCGTTGCCAATATCCACTCTCGGGCATAGTAGAATAATATAATTGGGTTTCACTCTTTGTTTGGTTGAATGATAAAAAGTACTGTTTCTAAAGTTATACTGTTAGGGCGCAACTGAGTAGTCTAATGTTGTTCCGATTTTAGTTCTTGTGAACGTAGACAACGATACGTTGCCAATATACACTCTCGGGGCATAATAGAACAATATAATTGGGTTTCACTCTTTATTTGGTTGAATGAGAAAAAGTACTGTTTCTAAAGATATACCGTTAGGCGCAACCGAGTAGTCTAATGTTGTTCCGGTTTTGGTTCTTGTGAACGTAGACAACGATACGTTGCCAATATACACTATCGGGGCATAATAGAATAGTATAATTGGGTTTCACTCTTTGTTTGGTTGAATGAGAAAAAGTACTGTTTCTAAAGTTATACTGTTAGGGCGCAACTGAGTAGTCTAATGTTGTTCCGGTTTTGGTTCTTGCGAACGTAGACAACGATACGTTGCCAATATACACTCTCGGGGCATAATAGAACAATATAATTGGGCTTCACTCTTTGTTCGGTTGAATGAGAAAAAGTACTGTTTCTAAAGTTATACTATTAGGTCTCAACTGAGTAGTCTAATGTTGTTCCGGTTTTGGTTCTTGTGAACGTAGACAACGATACGCTGCCAATATACACTCTCGCGGCATAATAGAACAATATAATTGGGTTTCACTCTCTATTTGGTTGAATGAGAAAAAGTACTGTTTCTAAAGTTATACTGTTAGGGCGCAACTGAGTAGTCTAATGTTGTTCCGGTTTTGGTTCTTGTGAACGTAGACAACGATACGTTGCCAATATACACTCGCGGGGCATAATAGAATAATATAATTGGGTTTCACTCTTTGTTTGGTTGAATGAGAAAAAGTACTGTTTCTAAAGTTATACTGTTGGGGCGTAACTGAGTAGTCTAATGTTGTTCCGGTTTTGGTTCTTGCGAACGTAGACAACGATACGTTGCCAATATACACTCTCGGGGCATAATAGAACAATATAATTGGGCTTCACTCTTTGTTCGGTTGAATGAGAAAAAGTACTGTTTCTAAAGTTATACTATTAGGTCTCAACTGAGTAGTCTAATGTTGTTCCGATTTTGGTTCTTGTGAACGTAGACAACGATACGTTGCCAATATATACTCTCGGGGCATAATAGAACAATATAATTGGGTTTCACTCTTTATTTGGTTGAATGAGAAGAAGTACTGTTTCTAAAGATATACCGTTAGGCGCAAGCGAGTAGTCTATTGTTGTTCCGATTTTGGTTCTAGTGAACGTAGACAACGATACGTTGCCAATATACACTCTCGGGGCATAATAGAACAATATAATTGGGTTTCACTCTTTGTTTGGTTGAATGAGAAAAAGTACTGTTTCTAAAGTTATACTGTTTGGGCGCAACTGAGTAGTCTAATGTTGTTCCGGTTTTGGTTCTTGTGAACGTAGACAACGATACGTTGCCAATATACACTCTCGGGGCGTAATAGAACAATATAATTGGGTTTCACTCTTTATTTGGTTGAATGAGAAAAAGTACTGTTTCTAAAGATATACTGTTAGGGCGCAACTGAGTAGTCTAATGTTGTTCCGGATTTGGTTCTTGTGAACGTAGACAAAGATACGTTGCCAATATACACTCTCGGGGCGTAATAGAACAATATAATTGGGTTTCACTCTTTATTTGGTTGAATGAGAAAAAGTACTGTTTCTAAAGTTATACTGTTAGGGCGCAACTGAGTAGTCTAATGTTGTTCCGATTTTGGTTCTTGTGAACGTAGACAACGATACGTTGCCAATATACACTCACGGGGCATAATAGAATAATATAATTGGGTTTCACTCTTTGTTTGGTTGAATGAGAAAAAGTACTGTTTCTAAAGTTATACTGTTGGGGCGTAACTGAGTAGTCTAATGTTGTTCCGGTTTTGGTTCTTGCGAACGTAGACAACGATACGTTGCCAATATACACTCTCGGGGCATAATAGAACAATATAATTGGGCTTCACTCTTTGTTCGGTTGAATGAGAAAAAGTACTGTTTCTAAAGTTATACTGTTAGGTCTCAACTGAGTAGTCTAATGTTGTTCCGATTTTGGTTCTTGTGAACGTAGACAACGATACGTTGCCAATATACACTCTCGGAGCATAATAGAACAATATAATTGGGTTTCACTCTTTGTTCGGTTGAATGAGAAAAAGTATCGTTTCTAAGGATATACCGTTAGGCGCAACCGAGTAGTCTATTGTTGTTCCGATTTTGGTTCTAGTGAACGTAGACAACGATACGTTGCCAATATACACTCTCGGGGCATAATAGAACTATATAATTGGGTTTCACTCTTTGTTCGGTTGAATGAGAAAAAGTACTGTTTCTAAAGTTATACTGTTAGGGCGCAACTGAGTAGTCTAATGTTGTTCCGGTTTTGGTTCTTGTGAACGTAGACAAAGATACGTTGCCAATATACACTCTCGGGGCATAATAGAACAATATAATTAGGTTTTTTCTTTGTTCGGTGGAATGAGAAAAAGTACTGTTTCCAAAGTTATACTGTTACGGCGCAACTGAGTTGTCTAATGTTGTTCCGGTTTTGGTTCTTGTGAACGTAGACAACGATACGTTTCCTATATACACTCTCGGGGCATAATAGAACAATATAATTGGGTTTCACTCTTTATTTGGTTGAATGAGAAAAAGTATTGTTTCTAAAGATATACTGTTAGGGCGCAACTGAGTAGTCTAATGTTGTTCCGATTTTAGTTCTTGTGAACGTACACAACGATACGTTGCCAATATACACTCTCGGGGCATAATAGAACTATATAATTGGGTTTCACTCTTTGTTTGGTTGATTGAGAAAAAGTATAGTTTCTAAAGTTCTACTTTTAGGGTACAACTGAATAGTCTAATGTTGTTCCGATTTTCGTTCTTGTGAACGTAGACAACGATACGTTGCCAATATACACTCTCGGGGCATAATAGAACAATATAATTGGGTTTCACTCTTTGTTTGGTTGAATGAGAAAAAGTACTGTTTCTAAAGATATACTGTTAGGGCGCAACTGAGTAGTCTAATGTTGTTCCGATTTTAGTTCTTGTGAACGTAGACAACGATACGTTGCCAATATACACTCTCGGGGCATAATAGAACAATATAATTGGGTTTCACTCTTTGTTCGGTTGAATGAGAAAAAGTACTGTTCCTAAAGATTTACTTTTAGGCGCAACTGAGTAGTCTAATGTTGTTCCGATTTTGGTTCTTGTGAACGTAGACAACGATACGTTGCCAATATACACTCTCGGGGCATAATAGAACTATATAATTGGGTTTCACTCTTTGTTTGGTTGATTGAGAAAAAGTATAGTTTCTAAAGTTATACTTTTAGGGTACAACTGAATAGTCTAATGTTGTTCCGATTTTGGTTCTTGTGAACGTAGACAACGATACGTTGCCAATATACACTCTCGGGGCATAATAGAACAATATAATTGGGTTTCACTCTTTATTTGGTTGAATGAGAAAAGTACTGTTTCTAAAGATATACTGTTAGGGCGCAACTGAGTAGTCTAATGTTGTTCCGATTTTAGTTCTTGTGAACGTAGACAACGATACGTTGCCAATATACACTCTCGGGGCATAATAGAACAATATAATTGGGTTTCACTCTTTGTTCGGTTGAATGAGAAAAAGTACTGTTTCTAAAGTTATACTGTTAGGGCGCAACTGAGTAGTCTAATGTTGTTCCAGTTTTGGTTCTTGTGAACGTAGACAACGATACGTTGCCAATATACACTCTCGGGGCATAATAGAACAATATAATTGGGTTTCACTCTTTGTTTGGTTGAATGAGAAAAATTACTGTTTCTAAAGTTATACTGTTAGGGCGCAACTGAGTAGTCTAATGTTGTTCCGATTTTGGTTCTTGTGAACGTAGACAACGATACGTTGCCAATATACACTCTCGGGGCATAATAGAACAATATAATTGGGTTTCACTCTTTGTTCGGTTGAATGAGAAAAAGTTCTGTTTCTAAAGTTATACTGTTAGGGCGCAACTGAGTAGTCTAATGTTGTTCCGGTTTTGGTTCTTGTGAACGTAGACAACGATACGTTGCCAATATACACTCTCGGGGCATAATAGAACAATATAATTGGGTTTCACTCTTTGTTCGGTGGAATGAGAAAAAGTACTATTTCCAAAGTTATACTGTTATGGCGCAACTGAGTTGTCTAATGTTGTTCCGGTTTTGGTTCTTGTGAACGTAGACAACGATACGTTTCCTATATACACTCTCGGGGCATAATAGAACAATATAATTTGGTTTCACTCTTTATTTGGTTGAATGAGAAAAAGTACTGTTTCTAAAGTTATACTGTTAGGGCGCAACTGAGTAGTCTAATGTTGTTCCGATTTTGGTTCTTGTGAACGTAGACAACGATACGTTGCCAATATACACTCTCGGGGCATAATAGAACAATATAATTGGGTTTCACTCTTTATTTGGTTGAATGAGAAAAATCTTTTTCTAAAGATATACTTGTTAGGCGCAACTGAGTAGTCTAATGTTGTTCCGGTTTTGGTTCTTGTGAACGTAGACAACGATACGTTGCCAATATACACTCTCGGGGCATAATAGAACAATATAATTGGGTTCACTCTTTGTTCGGTTGAATGAGAAAAAGTACTGTTTCTAAAGTTATACTGTTAGGGCGCAACTGAGTAGCGTAATGTTGTTCGGTTCTGGTTCTTGTGAACGTAGACAACGATACGTTGCCAATATACACTCTCGGGGCATAATAGAATAATATAATTGGGTTTCACTCTTTGTTTGGTTGAATGAGAAAAAGTACTGTTTCTAAAGTTATACTGTTGGGGCGTAACTGAGTAGTCTAATGTTGTTCCGGTTTTGGTTCTTGCGAACGTAGACAACGATACGTTGCCAATATATACTCTCGGGGCATAATAGAACAATATAATTGGGTTTCACTCTTTGTTCGGTTGAATGAGAAAAATTACTGTTTCTAAAGTTATACTATTAGGTCTCAACTGAGTAGTCTAATGTTGTTCCGGTTTTGGTTCTTGTGAACGTAGACAACTATACTGCGCCAATATACACTCTCGGGGCATAATTGAACAATATAATTGGGTTTCACTCTTTGTTCGGTTGAATGAGAAAATGTACTGTTTCTAAAGTTATACTGTTAGGTCTCAAGTGAGTAGTCTAATGTTGTTCCGGTTTTGGTTCTTGTCAACGTAGACAACGATACGCAGCCAAAATACACGCTCGGGGCATAATAGAATAATATAATTGGGTTTCACTCTTTGTTCGGTTGAATGAGAAAAAGTTCTGTTTCTAAAGTTATACTGTTATGGCGCAACTGAGTTGTCTAATGTTGTTCCGGTTTTGGTTCTTGTGAACGTAGACAACTATACGTTTCCTATATACACTCTCGGGGCATAATAGAACAATATAATTAGGTTTCACTCTTTGTTCGGTGGAATGAAAAAAAGTACTATTTCCAAAGTTATACTGTTATGGCGCAACTGAGTAGCCTAATGTTGTTCCGATTTTGGTTCTTGTGAACGTAGACAACGATACATTGCCAATATACACTCTCGGGGCATAATAGAATAATATAATTGGGTTTCACTCTTTATTTGGTTGAATGAGAAAAAGTACTGTTTCTAAAATTATACTGTTAGGGCACAACTGAGTAGTCTAATGTTGTTCCGATTTTGGTTCTTGTGAACGTAGACAACGATACGTTGCCAATATACACTCTCGGGGCGTAATAGAACAATATAATTGGGTTTCACTCTTTATTTGGTTGAATGAGAAAAAGTACTGTTTCTAAAGATATACTTTTAGGGCGCAACTGAGTAGTCTAATGTTGTTCCGATTTTGGTTCTTGTGAACGTAGACAACGATACGTTGCCAATATACACTCTCGGGGCGTAATAGAACAATATAATTGGGTTTCACTCTTTATTTGGTTGAATGAGAAAAATCTGTTTTCTAAAGTTATACTGTTAGGGCGCAACTGAGTAGTCTAATGTTGTTCCGATTTTGGTTCTTGTGAACGTAGACAACGATACGTTGCCAATATACACTCTCAGGGCATAATAGAATAATATAATTGGGTTTCACTCTTTGTTTGGTTGAATGAGAAAAAGTACTGTTTCTAAAGTTATACTGTTGGGGCGTAACTGAGTAGTCTAATGTTGTTCCGGTTTTGGTTCTTGCGAACGTAGACAACGATACGTTGCCAATATACACTCTCGGGGCATAATAGAACAATATAATTGGGCTTCACTCTTTGTTCGGTTGAATGAGAAAAAGTACGTTTCTAAAGTTATACTATTAGGTCTCAACCGAGTAGTCTAATGTTGTTCCGGTTTGGTTCTTGTGAACGTAGACAACGATACTGTTGCCAATATACACTCTCGGGGCATAATAGAATAATATAATTGGGTTTCACTCTTTGTTTGGTTGAATGAGAAAAGTAGCTTTCTAAAGTTATACCGTTAGGGCGCAACTCAGTAGTCTAATGTTGTTCCGATTTTGGTTCTTGTGAACGTAGACAACGATACGTTGCCAATATACACTCTCGGGGCATAATAGAACAATATAATTGGGTTTCACTCTTTGTTCGGCTGAATGAGAAAAATCTTGTTTCTAAAGTTATCTTGTTAGGCGCAACTGAGTAGTCTAATGTTGTTCCGGTTTTGGTTCTTGTGAACGTAGACAACGATACGTTGCCAATATACACTCTCGGGCATAAAAAAACAAAATAATTGGGTTTCACTCTTTGTTTGGTTGAATGAGAAAAAGTACTGTTTCTAAAGTTATACTGTTGGGGCGTAACTGAGTAGTCTAATGTTGTTCCGTTTTTGGTTCTTGTGAACGTAGACAACGATACGTTGCCAATATACACTCTCGGGGCATAATAGAACAATATAATTGGGCTTCACTCTTTATTTGGTTGAATGAGAAAAAGTACTGTTTCTAAAGTTATACTGTTAGGGCGCAACTGAGTAGTCTAATGTTGTTCCGATTTTGGTTCTTGTGAACGTAGACAGCGATACGTTGCCAATATACACTCTCGGGGCATAATAGAACAATATAATTGGGTTTCACTCTTTGTTCGGTTGAATGAGAAAAAGTACTGTTTCTAAAGTTATACTGTTAGGTCGCAACTGAGTAGTCTAATGTTGTTCCGATTTTGGTTCTTGTGAACGTAGACAACGATACGTTGCCAATATACACTCTCGGGGCATAATAGAACAATATAATTGGGTTTCACTCTTTGTTCGGTTGAATGAGAAAAAGTACTGTTTCTAAAGTTATACTGTTAGGTCTCAAGTGAGTAGTCTAATGTTGTTCCGGTTTTGGTTCTTGTCAACGTAGACAACGATACGCAGCCAAAATACACGCTCGGGGCATAATAGAATAATATAATTGGGTTTCACTCTTTGTTCGGTTGAATGAGAAAAAGTTCTGTTTCTAAAGTTATACTGTTAGGGCGCAACTGAGTAGTCTAATGTTGTTCCGATTTTGGTTCTTGTGAACGTAGACAACGATACGTTGCCAATATACACTCTCGGGGCATAAAAGAATAATATAATTGGGTTTCACTCTTTGTTTGGTTGAATGAGAAAAAGTACTGTTTCTAAAGTTATACTGTTAGGGCGCAACTGAGTTGTCTAATGTTGTTCCGATTTTGGTTCTTGTGAACGTAGACAACGATACGTTGCCAATATACACTCTCAGGGCATAATAGAAAATTATAATTGGGTTTCACTCTTTGTTCGGTTGAATGAGAAAAAGTACTGTTTCTAAAGTTATACTGTTAGGGCGCAACTGAGTAGTCTAATGTTGTTCCGGTTTTGGTTCTTGTGAACGTAGACAACGAAACGTTGCCAATATACACTCTCGGGGCATAATAGAACAATATAATTGGGTCTCACTCTTTATTTGGTTGAATAAGAAAAAGTACTGTTCTAAAGATATACTGTTAGGGCGCTACTGAGTAGTCTATTGTTGTTCCGATTTTGGTTCTTGTGAACGTAGACAACGATACGTTGCCAATATACACTCTCGGGGCATAATAGAACAATATAATTGGATTTCACTCTTTGTTCGGTTGAATGAGAAAAAGTACTGTTTCTAAAGTTATACTATTAGGTCTCAACTGAGTAGTCTAATGTTGTTCCGATTTTGGTTCTTGTGAACGTAGACAACGATACGCTGCCAATATACACTCTCAGGGCATAATAGAATAATATAATTGGGTTTCACTCTTTGTTCGGTTGAATGAGAAAAAGTTCTGTTTCTAAAGTTATACTGTTAGGGCGCAACTGAGTAGTCTAATGTTGTTCCGGATTTGGTTCTTGTGAACGTAGACAAAGATACGTTGCCAATATACACTCTCGGGGCATAATAGAACAATATAATTAGGTTTCACTCTTTGTTCGGTGGAATGAGAAAAAGTACTATTTCCAAAGTTATACTGTTATGGCTCAACTGAGTTGTCTAATGTTGTTCCGGTTTTGGTTCTTGTGAACGTAGACAACGACACGTTTCCTATATACACTCTCGGGGCATAATAGAACAATATAATTGGGTTTCACTCTTTGTTTGGTTGAATGAGAAAAAGTACTGTTTCTAAAGTTATACAGTTAAGGCACAACTGAATAGTCTAATGTTGTTCCGATTTTGGTTCTTGTGAACATAGACAACGATACGTTGCCAATATACACTCTCGGGGCATAATAGAACAATATAATTGGGTTTCACTCTTTATTCGGTTGAATGAGAAAAAGTATTGTTTCTAAAGATATACTTGTTAGGCGCAATCGAATAGTCTAATGTTGTTCCGATTTTGGTTCTTGTGAACGTAGACAACGATACGTTGCCAATATACACTCTCGGGGCATAATAGAACAATATAATTGGGTTTCACTCTTTATTTGGTTGAATGAGAAAAGTACTGTTTCTAAAGATATACTGTTAGGGCGCAACTGAGTAGTCTAATGTTGTTCCGATTTTAGTTCTTGTGAACGTAGACAACGATACGTTGCCAATATACACTCTCGGGGCATAATAGAACAATATAATTGGGTTTCACTCTTTGTTCGGTTGAATGAGAAAAAGTACTGTTTCTAAAATTATACTGTTAGGGCACAACTGAGTAGTCTAATGTTGTTCCGATTTTGGTTCTTTTGAACGTGGACAACGATACGTTGCCAATATACACTCTCGGGGCGTAATAGAACAATATAATTGGGTTTCACTCTTTATTTGGTTGAATGAGAAAAAGTACTGTTTCTAAAGATATACCGTTAGTGGCGCAACCGAGTAGTCTAATGTTGTTCCGATTTTGGTCCAGAACGTAGACAACGATACGTTGCCAATATACACTCTCGGGGCATAATAGAACAATATAATTGGGTTTCACTCTTTGTTCGGTTGAATGAGAAAAAGTACTGTTTCTAAAGTTATACTGTTGGGGCGTAACTGAGTAGTCTAATGTTGTTCCGGTTTTGGTTCTTGTGAACGTAGACAACGATACGTTGCCAATATACACTCTCGGGGCATAATAAAACAATATAATTGGGTTTCACTCTTTGTTCGGTTGAATGAGAAAAAGTACTGTTTCTAAAGTTATACTGTTAGGGCGCAACTGAGTAGTCTAATGTTGTTCCGGTTTTGGTTCTTGTGAACGTAGACAACGACACGCTAATATACACTCTCGGGGCATAATAGAACAATATAATTGGGTTTCACTCTTTGTTCGGTTGAATGAGAAAAAGTACTGTTTCTAAAGTTATACTGTTAGGGCGCAACTGAGTAGTCTAATGTTGTTCCGATTTTGGTTCTTGTGAACGTAGACAACGATACGTTGCCAATATACACTCGGGCATAATTGAACAATATAATTGGGTTTCACTCTTTGTTCGGTTGAATGAGAAAAGTACGTTTCTAAAGTTATACCGTTAGGCGCAAATCGAGTAGTGTAATGTTGTTCGGGTTTTGGTTCTTGTGAACGTAGACAACGATACGTTGCCAATAGACACTCTCGGGGCATAATAGAATAATATAATTGGGTTTCACTCTTTGTTTGGTTGAATGAGAAAAAGTACTGTTTCTAAAGTTATACTGTTGGGGCGTAACTGAGTAGTCTAATGTTGTTCCGGTTTTGGTTCTTGCGAACGTAGACAACGATACGTTGCCAATATACACTCTCGGGGCATAATAGAACAATATAATTGGGCTTCACTCTTTGTTCGGTTGAATGAGAAAAAGTACTGTTTCTAAAGTTATACTATTAGGTCTCAACTGAGTAGTCTAATGTTGTTCCGGTTTTGGTTCTTGTGAACGTAGACAACGATACGTTGCCATTATACACTCTCGGGGCATAATAGAACAATATAATTGGGTTTCACTCTTTGTTCGGTTGAATGAGAAAAAGTACTGTTTCTAAAGTTATACTGTTAGGGCTCAACTGAGTAGTCTAATGTTGTTCCGATTTTGGTTCTTGTGAACGTAGACAACGATAAGTTGCCAATATACACTCTCGGGGCATAATAGAACAATATAATTGGGTTTCACTCTTTGTTTGGTTGAATGAGAAAAAGTACTGTTTCTAAAGTTATACTGTTAGGGCGCAACTGAGTAGTCTAATGTTGTTCCGATTTTAGTTCTTGTGAACGTAGACAACGATACGTTGCCAATATACACTCTCGGGGCATAATAGAACAATATAATTGGGTTTCACTCTTTATTTGGTTGAATGAGAAAAAGTACTGTTTCTAAAATTATACTGTTAGGGCACAACTGAGTAGTCTAATGTTGTTCCGATTTTGGTTCTTTTGAACGTGGACAACGATACGTTGCCAATATACACTCTCGGGGCGTAATAGAACAATATAATTGGGTTTCACTCTTTATTTGGTTGAATGAGAAAAAGTACTGTTTCTAAAGATATACTTAGTGGCGCAACCGAGTAGTGTAATGTTGTTCCTGGTTCCTGTGAACGTAGACAACGATACGTTGCCAATATACACTCTCGGGGCATAATAGAATAATATAATTGGGTTTCACTCTTTGTTTGGTTGAATGAGAAAAAGTACTGTTTCTAAAGTTATACTGTTGGGGCGTAACTGAGTAGTCTAATGTTGTTCCGGTTTTGGTTCTTGCGAACGTAGACAACGATACGTTGCCAATATACACTCTCGGGGCATAATAGAACAATATAATTGGGCTTCACTCTTTGTTCGGTTGAATGAGAAAAAGTACTGTTTCTAAAGTTATACTATTAGGTCTCAACTGAGTAGTCTAATGTTGTTCCGGTTTTGGTTCTTGTGAACGTAGACAACGATACGTTGCCAATATACACTCTCGGGGCATAATAGAATAATATAATTGGGTTTCACTCTTTGTTTGGTTGAATGAGAAAAAGTACTGTTTCTAAAGTTATACTGTTAGGGCGCAACTGAGTAGTCTAATGTTGTTCCGGTTTTGGTTCTTGTGAACGTAGACAACGATACGTTGCCAATATACACTCTCGGGGCATAATAGAACAATATAATTTGGTTTTACTCTTTGTTCGGTTGAATGAGAAAAAGTACTGTTTCTAAAGTTATAATGTTAGGGCGCAACTGAGTAGTGTAATGTTGTTCCGGTTTTGGTTCTTGTGAACGTAGACAACGATACGTTGCCAATATACACTCTCGGGGCATAATAGAACAATATAATTGGGTTTCACTCTTTGTTTGGTTGAATGAGAAAAAGTACTATTTCTAAAGTTATACTGTTAGGGCGCAACTGAGTAGTCTAATGTTGTTCTGGTTTTGGTTCTTGCGAACGTAGACAACGATACGTTGCCAATATACACTCTCGGGGCATAATAGAACAATATAATTGGGCTTCACTCTTTGTTCGGTTGAATGAGAAAAAGTACTGTTTCTAAAGTTATACTATTAGGTCTCAACTGAGTAGTCTAATGTTGTTCCGGTTTTGGTTCTTGTGAACGTAGACAACGATACGCCAATATACACTCTCGGGCATAATAGAATAATATAATTGGGTTTCACTCTTTGTTTGGTTGAATGAGAAAAAGTACTGTTTCTAAAGTTATACTGTTAGGGCGCAACTGAGTAGTCTAATGTTGTTCCGATTTTGGTTCTTGTGAACGTAGACAACGATACGTTGCCAATATACACTCTCGGGGCATAATTGAACAATATAATTGGGTTTCACTCTTTGTTCGGTTGAATGAGAAAAAGTACTATTTCTAAAGTTATACTGTTAGGTCTCAAGTGAGTAGTCTAATGTTGTTCCGGTTTTGGTTCTTGTGAACGTAGACAACGATACGCAGCCAAAATACACGCTCGGGGCATAATAGAATAATATAATTGGGTTTCACTCTTTGTTCGGTTGAATGAGAAAAAGTTCTGTTTCTAAAGTTATACTGTTAGGGCGCAACTGAGTAGTCTAATGTTGTTCCGATTTTGGTTCTTGTGAACGTAGACAACGATACGTTGCCAATATACAATCTCGGGCATAATAGAACAATATAATTAGATTTCACTCTTTGTTCGGTGGAATGAGAAAAAGTACTATTTCCAAAGTTATACTGTTATGGCGCAACTGAGTAGCCTAATGTTGTTCCGATTTTGGTTCTTGTGAACGTAGACAACGATACGTTGCCAATATACACTCTCGGGGCGTAATAGAACAATATAATTGGGTTTCACTCTTTATTTGGTTGAATGAGAAAAAGTACTGTTTCTAAAGATATACTGTTAGGGCGCAACTGAGTAGTCTAATGTTGTTCCGATTTTGGTTCTTGTGACCGTAGACAACGATACGTTGCCAATATACACTCTCAGGGCATAATAGAACATTATAATTGGGTTTCACTCTTTGTTCGGTTGAATAAGAAAAAGTACTGTTTCTAAAGTTATACTGTTAGGGCGCAACTGAGTAGTGTAATGTTGTTCCGGTTTTGGTTCTTTTGAACGTAGACAACGATACGTTGCCAATATACACTCTCGGGGCATAATAGAATAATATAATTGGGTTTCACTCTTTGTTTGGTTGAATGAGAAAAAGTACTGTTTCTAAAGTTATACTGTTGGGGCGTAACTGAGTAGTCTAATGTTGTTCCGGTTTTGGTTCTTGCGAACGTAGACAACGATACGTTGCCAATATACACTCTCGGGGCATAATAGAACAATATAATTGGGCTTCACTCTTTGTTCGGTTGAATGAGAAAAAGTACTGTTTCTAAAGTTATACTATTAGGTCTCAACTGAGTAGTCTAATGTTGTTCCGGTTTTGGTTCTTGTGAACGTAGACAACGATACGTTGCCAATATACACTCTCGGGGCATAATAGAATAATATAATTGGGTTTCACTCTTTGTTTGGTTGAATGAGAAAAAATACTGTTTCTAAAGTTATACTGTTAGGGCGCAACTGAGTAGTCTAATGTTGTTCCGATTTTGGTTCTTGTGAACGTAGACAACGATACGTTGCCAATATACACTCTCGGGGCATAATTGAACAATATAATTGGGTTTCACTCTTTGTTCGGTTGAATGAGAAAAAGTACTGTTTCTAAAGTTATACTGTTAGGGCGCAACTGAGTAGTCTAATGTTGTTCTGTTTTTTGTTCTTGTGAACGTAGACAACGATACGTTGCCAATATACACTCTCGGGGCATAATAGAACAATATAATTGGGTTTCACTCTTTGTTTGGTTGAATGAGAAAAAGTACTGTTTCTAAAGTTATACTGTTAGGGCGCAACTGAGTAGTCTAATGTTGTTTCGATTTTGGTTCTTGTGAACGTAGACAACGATACGTTGCCAATATACACTCTCGGGGCATAATAGAACAATATAATTAGGTTTCACTCTTTGTTCGGTGGAATGAGAAAAAGTACTATTTCCAATGTTATACTGTTATGGCGCAACTGAGTAGCCTAATGTTGTTCCGATTTTGGTTCTTGTGAACGTAGACAACGATACGTTGCCAATATACACTCTCGGGGCGTAATAGAACAATATAATAGGGTTTCACTTTATTTGGTTGAATGAGAAAAGTTTCTAAAGATATACCGTTGTGCGCAACTGAGTAGTCTAATGTTGTTCCGATTTTGGTTCTTGTGACCGTAGACAACGATACGTTGCCAATATACACTCTCAGGGCATAATAGAACATTATAATTCGGTTTCACTCTTTGTTCGGTTGAATAAGAAAAAGTACTGTTTCTAAAGTTATACTGTTAGGGCGCAACTGAGTAGTGTAATGTTGTTCCGGTTTTGGTTCTTGTGAACGTAGACAACGAAACGTTGCCAATATACACTCTCGGGGCATAATAGAACAATATAATTGGGTCTCACTCTTTATTTGGTTGAATGAGAAAAAGTACTGTTTCTAAAGATATACTGTTAGGGCGCAACTGAGTAGTCTATTGTTGTTCCGATTTTGGTTCTTGTGAACGTAGACAACGATACGTTGCCAATATACACTCTCGGGGCATAATAGAACAATATAATTGGATTTCACTCTTTGTTCGGTTGAATGAGAAAAAGTACTGTTTCTAAAGTTATACTATTAGGTCTCAACTGAGTAGTCTAATGTTGTTCCGGTTTTGGTTCTTGTGAACGTAGACAACGATACGTTGCCAATATACACTCTCGGGGCATAATAGAATAATATAATTGGGTTTCACTCTTTATTTGGTTGAATGAGAAAAAGTACTGTTTCTAAAGTTATACTGTTAGGGCGCAACTGAGTAGTCTAATGTTGTTCCGATTTTGGTTCTTGTGAACGTAGACAACGATACGTTGCCAATATACACTCTCGGGGCATAATTGAACAATATAATTGGGTTTCACTCTTTGTTCGGTTGAATGAGAAAAAGTACTGTTTCTAAAGTTATACTGTTAGGGCGCAACTGAGTAGTGTAATGTTGTTCCGGTTTTGGTTCTTGTGAACGTAGACAACTATACGTTGCCAATATACACTCTCGGGGCATAATAGAACAATATAATTGGGTTTCACTCTTTGTTCGGTTGAATGAGAAAAAGTACTGTTTCTAAAGTTATACTGTTGGGGCGTAACTGAGTAGTCTAATGTTGTTCCGGTTTTGGTTCTTGCGAACGTAGACAACGATACGTTGCCAATATACACTCTCGGGGCATAATAGAACAATATAATTGGGCTTCACTCTTTGTTCGGTTGAATGAGAAAAAGTACTGTTTCTAAAGTTATACTATTAGGTCTCAACTGAGTAGTCTAATGTTGTTCCGGTTTTGGTTCTTGTGAACGTAGACAACGATACGTTGCCAATATACACTCTCGGGGCATAATTGAACAATATAATTGGGTTTCACTCTTTGTTCGGTTGAATGAGAAAAAGTACTGTTTCTAAAGTTATACTGTTAGGTCTCAAGTGAGTAGTCTAATGTTGTTCCGGTTTTGGTTCTTGTGAACGTAGACAACGATACGCAGCCAAAATACACGCTCGGGGCATAATAGAATAATATAATTGGGTTTCACTCTTTGTTCGGTTGAATGAGAAAAAGTTCTGTTTCTAAAGTTATACTGTTAGGGCGCAACTGAGTAGTCTATTGTTGTTCCGATTTTGGTTCTTGTGAACGTAGACAACGATACGTTGCCAATATACAATCTCGGGGTATAATAGAACAATATAATTAGATTTCACTCTTTGTTCGGTGGAATGAGAAAAAGTACTATTTCCAAAGTTATACTGTTATGGCGCAACTGAGTAGCCTAATGTTGTTCCGATTTTGGTTCTTGTGAACGTAGACAACGATACGTTGCCAATATACACTCTCGGGGCATAATAGAACAATATAATTGGGTTTCACTCTTTGTTCGGTTGAATGAGAAAAAGTACTGTTTCTAAAGTTATACTGTTATGGCGCAACTGAGTAGCCTAATGTTGTTCCGATTTTGGTTCTTGTGAACGTAGACAACGATACGTTGCCAATATACAATCTCGGGGCATAATAGAACAATATAATTAGGTTTCTCTGTTCGGTGGAATGAGAAAAAGTACTATTTCCAAAGTTATACTGTTATGGCGCAACTGAGTAGCCTAATGTTGTTCCGATTTTGGTTCTTGTGAACGTAGACAACGATACATTGCCAATATACACTCTCGGGGCATAATAGAATAATATAATTGGGTTTCACTCTTTATTTGGTTGAATGAGAAAAAGTACTGTTTATAAAGATATACTGTTAGGGCGCAACTGAGTAGTCTAATGTTGTTCCGATTTTGGTTCTTGTGAACGTAGACAACGATACGTTGCCAATATACACTCTCGGGGCATAATAGAACAATATAATTGGGTTTCACTCTTTGTTCGGTTGAATGAGAAAAAGTACTGTTTCTAAAGTTATACTGTTAGGGCGCAACTGAGTAGTGTAATGTTGTTCCGGTTTTGGTTCTTGTGAACGTAGACAACGATACGTTATACACTCTCGGGGCATAATAGAATAATATAATTGGGTTTCACTCTTTGTTTGGTTGAATGAGAAAAAGTACTGTTTCTAAAGTTATACTGTTAAGGAACAACTGAATAGTCTAATGTTGTTCCGATTTTGGTTCTTGTGAACATAGACAACGATACGTTGCCAATATACACTAATAGAACAATATAATTGGGTTTCACTCTTTATTTGGTTGATTGAGAAAAAGTACAGTTTCTAAAGTTATACTGTTAGGGCGCAACTGAGTAGTCTAATGTTGTTCCGATTTTGGTTCTTGTGAACGTAGACAACGATACGTTGCCAATATACACTCTCGGGGCATAATTGAACAATATAATTGGGTTTCACTCTTTGTTCGGTTGAATGAGAAAAAGTACTGTTTCTAAAGTTATACTGTTAGGGCGCAACTGAGTAGTCTAATGTTGTTCCGATTTTGGTTCTTGTGAACGTAGACAACGATACGTTGCCAATATACACTCTCGGGGCATAATTGAACAATATAATTGGGTTTCACTCTTTGTTCGGTTGAATGAGAAAAAGTACTGTTTCTAAAGTTATACTGTTAGGTCTCAACTGAGTAGTCTAATGTTGTTCCGGTTTTGGTTCTTGTGAACGTAGACAACGATACGCTGCCAAAATACACGCTCGGGGCATAATAGAATAATATAATTGGGTTTCACTCTTTGTTCGGTTGAATGAGAAAAAGTTCGTTTCTAAAGTTATACCGTTAGGCGCAACGAGTAGTCTAATGTTGTTCCGATTTTGGTTCTTGTGAACGTAGACAACGATACGTTGCCAATATACAATCTCGGGCATAATAGAACAATATAATTAGGTTTCACTCTGTTCGGTGGAATGAGAAAAAGTACTATTTCCAAAGTTATATCGTATGGCGCAACGGAGTAGCCTAATGTTGTTCCGATTTTGGTTCTTGTGAACGTAGACAACGATACATTGCCAATATACACTCTGGGGCATAATAGAATAATATAATTGGGTTTCACTCTTTATTTGGTTGAATGAGAAAAGTCGTTTCTAAAATTATACTTAGGGCACAACTGAGTAGTCTAATGTTGTTCCGATTTTGGTTCTTGTGAACGTAGACAACGATACGTTGCCAATATACACTCTCGGGGCATAATAGAACAATATAATTGGGTTTCACTCTTTGTTCGGTTGAATGAGAAAAGTACCGTTTATAAAGATATACCGTTAGTGGCGCAACTGAGTTGTCTAATGTTGTTCCGATTTTGGTTCTTGTGAACGTAGACAACGATACGTTGCCAATATACACTCTCGGGGCATAATAGAACAATATAATTGGGTTTCACTCTTTGTTCGGTTGAATGAGAAAAAGTACTGTTTCTAAAGTTATACTGTTAGGGCGCAACTGAGTAGTGTAATGTTGTTCCGGTTTTGGTTCTTGTGAACGTAGACAACGATACGTTATACACTCTCGGGGCATAATAGAATAATATAATTGGGTTTCACTCTTTGTTTGGTTGAATGAGAAAAAGTACTGTTTCTAAAGTTATACTGTTAAGGAACAACTGAATAGTCTAATGTTGTTCCGATTTTGGTTCTTGTGAACATAGACAACGATACGTTGCCAATATACACTAATAGAACAATATAATTGGGTTTCACTCTTTATTTGGTTGATTGAGAAAAAGTACAGTTTCTAAAGTTATACTTTTAGGGTACAACTGAATAGTCTAATGTTGTTCCGGTTTTGGTTCTTGTGAACGTAGACAACGATACGTTGCCAATATACACTCTCGGGGCATAATAGAACAATATAATTGTGTTTCACTCTTTATTTCGTTGAATGAGAAAAAGTACTGTTTCTAAAGTTATACTGTTAGGGCGCAACTGAGTAGTCTAATGTTGTTCCGGCTTTGGTTCTTGTGAACGTAGACAACGATACGTTGCCAATATACACTCTCGGGGCATAATAGAATAATATAATTGGGTTTCACTCTTTGTTCGGTTGAATGAGAAAAGTTCGTTTTCTAAAGTTATACCGTTAGTGGCGCAACCGAGTAGTCTAATGTTGTTCCGGTTTGGTTCTTGCGAACGTAGACAAAGATACGTTGCCAATATACACTCTCGGGGCATAATAGAACAATATAATTAGGTTTCACTCTTTGTTCGGTGGAAAGAGAAAAAGTACTATTTCCAAAGTTATAATGTTATGGCGCAACTGAGTTGTCTAATGTTGTTCCGGTTTTGGTTCTTGTGAACGTAGACAACGATACGTTTCCTATATACACTCTCGGGGCATAATAGAACAATATACTTGGGTTTCACTCTTTATTTGGTTGAATGAGAAAAAGTATTGTTTCTAAAGATATACTGTTAGGGCGCAACTGAGTAGTCTAATGTTGTTCCGATTTTGGTTCTTGTGAACGTAGACAACGATACGTTGCCAATATACACTCTCGGGGCGTAATAGAACAATATAATTGGGTTTCACTCTTTATTTGGTTGAATGAGAAAAAGTATTGTTTCTAAAGATATACTGTTAGGGCGCAACTGAGTAGTCTAATGTTGTTCCGATTTTGGTTCTTGTGAACGTAGACAACGATACGTTGCCAATATACACTCTCAGGGCATAATAGAACAATATAATTGGGTTCACTCTTTGTTCGGTTGAATGAGAAAAAGTACTGTTTCTAAAGTTATACTGTTAGGGCGCAACTGAGTAGCGTAATGTTGTTCCGGTTTTGGTTCTTGTGAACGTAGACAAAGATACGTTGCCAATATACACTCTCGGGGCATAATAGAACAATATAATTAGGTTTCACTCTTTGTTCGGTGGAATGAGAAAAAGTACTATTTCCAAAGTTATACTGTTATGGCGCAACTGAGTTGAGCTATGAAGAGTTTCCGGTGGCAATTATTGCTCGGGAGGTGCGCAAGTTACGGAATCGCGAAATTCCTTATGTTCGAGTTCGGTGGAGCAATCACGACGATCGTGAAGCCACTTGGGAGCTCGAGAGCGAGATGAAGATGCATCATCCTCATTTATTCGAGGAGTGAGGTATGGATTTAAGTTTAAGTTTAAGTTTAAGTTTGATTTAAGGGTTCGTTTCGAGGACGAAACTCTTTTTAAGGCGGGGAGGATGTAAGGATGTGAATTCTCGAAATCCGAGAGTTGCACCACGTTTAGAATCGACTGATTGTCGAATGGATGGACTTCAGAAAGTTCGAAGTTGATCCGAAGGCAAAAAGTGCATCGGAGTTGCTCCCGGTGAAGTTCGGAAGCTTTTGGGCGTTTTTGTGCGCGTAGGCGCGAAACGGAACCCGAAAAGCTATGAAGGGTCGTGAGCTAAATCCGGCATTAGCGTGGATGAAAAGATGATGAAAACGTGTTCGAAACCATGTTTGCAAAGTCTCGGTTGGATTTGAAAAGAATCGGATGCCAAACGAGCGAAACGGAGAATAAACGACGAAAAGCCGAAAATTTGGCTAAGTCCTTGGAGTGGCCGATGGTCTCGGGGGACCGGTCTCGAAAAGGGAGACCGGTCTCGGAAGGTCGTCCCGCGAGAGCAGCTTCTCCGGGACCGGTCTCGTAAGGGGAGACCGGTCCCCACTGCAAGCAGTGGAGCAAGGCTCTCCGGGACCGGTCCCGGGTTAGGGAGACCGGCCCGGAGCCCGAAAAATGTCCAATGGTGCAGTTTGCATAGTTGAAGGGCCTTTTAGCATCTTGTTACAATAGATGCTATAGAGGGACTCTCCCTCCCTCTCACACTGTCATTCCCTCTCCCTCACACACACAAGCTCTCTTTCTCTCTCTAGAAAGAAGAAGAAGAAGAAGAAGGAGGAGGAGAAGGAGTGGAGATCTTGGTGGAGGATCAAGCTAGGAGCAAGCCTAGCATCATCTTCCTCATCCTCTCCACCATTAGGGCTTCTACTTGAGGTAAGCTCTTGAGAGCTCTCATGGTAGACTTTGCTATGGTGGGTTTTATCCTTTGGGGATAATTTTTATGGAACCCTAGCATCTCTAAGAAGTGGTTTGCACCATCACTTCGAGCTCTAACGCGGGATTTTCCTCGGGGCCATTTCTAGCGCTCATATTGGGGTTTTCTAAATATGAGGTTTTGATCTCTTTTAACCTCATTTCTAACATATTGTTAGGTCCACGAACGCGTGCGAGGCGACGGTTCGTCGATTCGGCGAATCGGTTTAAGCGATCCGAGCCAAACGAAGGCTTTCACTTCGATATTGGGCCGGGAGTCAAAGTAGTGGTTAGGAGCGTCGAGAGCGGCATTCTAACCTCGTGGAACATCCCAAAAGGTGGGGGGTGCTTTACCGAAGCCGTTGGGCTCCCTTTTATGTCTAAGTAAATTATTGGTCATATTGCCTATGAATATATATATATGTATAGTTTTCATGCATGATAGGGTCGGTATGGTTAGATGACTTTCCTTGCATGCTTTCTTATCGTGCGGAGCTATGGGCGTCGCATTAGGACATAGGGAGTCTGCTTGCACACTTCCTTATCGTGCGGCACCATAGGCTTGCATTTGGACATAGGAAGCATCAGGATGAATATTGTGACACTGAACCCTAGAGATGACTTAATCTTGCATGAATAATAACTAGAGGTATGTGAACCAAGTATAGAACTTGATGAATGGGTAACATAGTGTATAGAAACACTAGTGACATGAGTACCAAGTAGACAACTTGATGAATGACATGTGCAATGACATAGTGTAAAGAACACTAGAGATATGTGTACCAAGTAGACAACTTGATGATAAATGACGTAGAAACATAGTGCTACAAAACACTTAATGTTCCCCTGTGTGGATGCCCTCCAAAGTGGAGGAGATGGTTACTAATTCCCCTGTGTTGGATGCCCTCCAAATTGGAGGAGAAGATCATACTCACACAGACTGCTCAGCGCTCGTGACGTGGTCGCTCCACACGAGTAGTGCGAGTCTCCGGAGGTCTTGGCACGTGATTCGATAGGGATAGCCTATGTGGGGTCCCGAGGGATAGCCTATGTGGGGTCCCGCAGACAACCCATGAGGTTGAATGTGTTGAGTCGTGGGCGTGCCTACGGGCTAGCCATGGATTGGGTAACAAACTCCAAAGAGTTATGAGATTGGGTACAAAAGTACATATTGAGCATGATAGAATTGCAATTTACTTGATAGAGTTCTATTAGCATGTTGGTGGTTACATGGCTAGAGCATTACTCTTACCTTATTGTTACAGGCAAAGTAGTTATTGCATTTCTTCTATTATGCTTTACTTACCGTATTTACAGCTTTAAGATAAATATCTATCTGCTATTGCCTGCTTAGACCTAGTGGGGAGATCGGTGGGGTCGGTGGCCGAGCCAACTGGGAACTAAGGAAGTTAGTTCTCCCCCCACTCTATTACAGGTGCTAGTTCGCGGCGGCCGTGAGGATCGCGGTAAGGGCATCGCGCCCTAGTTGATAGAGGCCACCATTTGCATTAGAACCTTCCCGATATCATTTTGGTATAGTCTTATGAACAAGAAAAGAATGTATATTTTGGATATGTAATGACTTATGTGTTTTGGGGAAAAGAACATGTATATTCATTTTGGTGAAAGAATGTAAAGAGATGTAAACAAATGTTGAATGATTGTAATAGATAGATTCTTCTCTCTTTATATTACTTGTATAAAATACTTGTACCTTGCTCTTGTTGTCGTTCGCACCTTTAGGTGCATCTTCTTGTCATGTATGATATAGAATTAAATCTCCCGGGTGATTCTTTGTACATGACTTGTTGTTGAGCCTTGGGCGGACAGGGAGGTGCCGTCTGCTCGGCGCTCGATCGGCCCCCGAACCGAACCGAATTGGTAGAGGTCTCGGGGCGAGACAGGTATTCTTTGGTATCAGAGCCACTAAGAGCAAGTAAAGAGAGAGTCTAGGATGGACCTAGGAAACCCTAGGACGGTAAACCCTAAGGCTAATAGGTGCGTGAGCGAAACGTGGACCTATGCCATGTGGCGGAAGTTAATACGATTGGGTCGAAGTATTGGTTGAGATACCTCTAGTTGTGAATAGAGATGGATTCAAGGGTATTAGTTCTTGGCTTAAAGTGCTTGTGTTGGGCGGCGGACAACATGACACCGAGAGTCTAGAATGAGTACACTTGTGTGCTTCCGCCTAATTTTTAAATGTTGAGTCTCGTAGATTGTTAATTACGAGTAAGTCGATGGGTTAAGATAACTAACCCGGTTATTGCGTTTCAGGAACTAATGCCTCCGAGACGCTACACGCGTAGGTCGGGTCCGGCATCGTTGTCGGGAGACCCGGACCTACCTGGACCTCCTTTGGCGCCAGAGTCGACGGGCCCTAGCGAGGTGCAGGAGTTACGGACGCAGATGACTGCGTTGACGGGTCGTTTTGATCGGCTCCAGGAGCTAATGGAGCAACAGATAGCGGCGACGGCTGCAGCAGCGGCCGAGAATCGTACTCCACCCGCGCCCTCAGTACACGTACCTGAGGCGGCTGAAGGCGAGGGTGTGGCAGCAGTTCCGGTGGCGGCGTGTCCTCCGCCGGCGAGTGCACTTCCGGCGGCGTCGGGTTCGGCAACCCCCGACGCTTCGGCCGAGGAGACGGAACAAGGGCGACTGTTGACGGCCCTTATTCGATTCATGAAGTTCCACCCACCAATCTTTGAGGGCGGACAAGTGGAGCCGGAGATAGTGGAGTCATGGATTGACTCAATGGAAATGATGTTCGAGGACTTTAACACCTCGGAGCAAAACAAGGTCTACTTCGCCACGCATTGTCTTGAGAAGACGGCGAAGGTGTGGTGGAAGCGATTGAAGCGAGATCGACCTTCTGATCTCCCACCTATCACCTGGGAGGAGTTCAAGAGGGAGATGTATGCAAATTACTTCCCGGACACGGTGAAGCGAAAGTTGCAGGAGAAGTTCAGAACCTTGAGGCAGGGAGACCGCTCTGTAGCGGAGTTCGAGCAGGAATTCTCCCATATTATAGACTGTGTTCCGGAAGTGGTTCGAGACGACCGGGACAGGGCGGACTGGTTCTTGCGAGGACTCAGACCGAGCATATATCGGGCGGTGCAGTATTCTTAAGCTCACTACGTATGCGGAGGTATTTGATCGTGCATTATGGGCGGAGCACGGCGACGCTCATGTGCGCGAGGAACGTGAGCTTATGGCAGCGTCCAAAGATAAAGGAAAGAAGCGATCGGGCGGTCCTTCTGGGGTCGGTCAAATTTCAAGAAGCCCTCGAAGAACCCACGAACGTTAGCCGTGGAGTCGTGGACCGCAGCAGTTGTACTATATGTGGCGGCGGGAATCATCAACGGCCGGGCAAGTGCTACAATTGTGGGCAAGAAGGGCACATCACCTGAATCGTCCAAAGAAAGGCCCCGTCTCCCGTCGTCGCCGCATCGATTCCATCGACACCGGTGTATTATGGAGGAGCTCCACCTGCTGCCATGTCGGCTGGGCGCGTGATGGCTCCGCGTCAGCCCGAGTTACCACGACCAGCGCCGAGCGGACGGGTATTCGCCGCTCTGGCCCAAGTGGAGGAACCTGCTGAAGCCGAACATCGTGAAGTTGTGGCAGGTATGGTTTTAGTTAATGGAGTACGCTCCAGAGCTTTGTTTGACACGGGTGCCACTAATTAAATCATAAGTAAATCATTTGCACGAGCTCATGATATAGATATAAAGGCTTGTGAAAAGGTGTGGCGAATGGATAGCCCCGGCCAGGTAACTCATATTCATAAAGAATGCCCCGCATGTCCAAAGCGTATAGGTGATCGGATAATGCCAATCCGAACCTTAGTGCTAAAAGGGTTGAAGGATTTTGACGTGATATTGGGCATGGACTGGCGATCGAAATACTATGCGTCGATTGACTGTAAAGAGAAAGTGGTAACGTTTCGTGAGCCAGGACAAGAGGAACTTGTTTACAAGGCGTGTAAGAGTTCTTGCTTCGCCGCGACGGTGTCGGCGACGAGAGCGAGGAAGCTTGTTAGTAGCGGTTGCGCCGCCTATATGGCGACCGTTGTAGAAGTTGAGCGAGTGACCCCGACACTCGAGGAACTATCAGTAGTTCGAGAGTTCCCCGACGTATTTCCCCGCCGAATTACCACGGAATACCGCCGTAACGGGAGATCGAGTTTGTAATCGACTTGGTTCCCGAACCGCGCCGATTTCGAAGGCTCCATATCGGATGGCGCCGGAATTAAAAGAGTTGAGGGCTCAATTGTTGGATCTCCTTGATAAGGAATTTATCCGCCGAGTGTATCGCCGTGGGGAGCCTCCGTGTTGTTTGTGCGAAAGAAGGATGGGACATTCCGACTCTGCGTGGACTAGCGCGAATTGAACAAGGTCACGATCAAGAACAAGTATCCGCTGCCTCGAATCGATGACTTGTTTGATCAATTGCAGGGGTCGAGTGTCTATTCCAAGATTGACCTCCAATCGGGCTATCATCAGTTGAGGATTAAGCCGGAGGATGTTCAGAAAACCGCATTCCGCACGCGGTATGGACACTATGAATTCACGGTGATGCCGTTTGGGCTCACGAATGCCCCGGCAGCGTTCATGGACTTAATGAACCGTGTCTTCAGAAAGTATTTAGATCAGTTTGTGGTAGTCTTCATAGATGACATACTGGTCTATTCCCGCAGTGACGGGGAACATGCGGAGCATTTACGCTTAGTACTTCAAATCCTTCGGGAGGAGAAGTTATATGCCAAACTGAAGAAGTGCGACTTTTGGCCGAGGGAAGTTGCATGGGCATGTTATTTCCGAGGGCGGAATTTCGTTGACCCGAGGAAAATAGAGGCAATCAAGGATTGGCCGCGCCTACGAATGTCACGGAAGTCCGAAGCTTTGTGGGCTTAGCGGGCTATTATAGGCGGTTCGTGGAAGGTTTCTAAAATTGTAATTCCACTTACCCGTCTAACGAAGAAAGGCACCAAGTTCGTTTGGAGCGACGAGTGCGACCGGAGTTTCCAAGAGTTGAAGGATAGATTGACTTCGACTCCGGTGCTCGCGCTGCTTCGGTGCAAGGCGGAGACTTCGTGGTTTATAGCGACGCGTCTTATTCAGGCTTGGGGTGTGTTCTGATGCAGGGCGGGAAGGTAATCGCATATGCGTCCCGTCAATTGAAGACCTACGAGAAGAACTACCCTATCCATGACTTAGAGCTAGCCGCTGTGGTATTTGCTCTTAAGTTGTGGAGGCACTACTTGTATGGCGCGCGTTGCGAAATATACACGGACCACAAAAGTCTGAAGTATTTGTTTACGCAGAAAAAGCTGAATATGCGCCAACGGCGGTGGTTGGAGTTATTAAAGGATTATGATGTCTCGATCCTTTACCACCCCGGGAAAGCGAATGTAGTCGCCGATGCTCTCAGCAGAAAATCGGTAGAGAACCTTGCATTGAAGGTTACGGCTCAAGATCCTCTATGCCGGGAGATGAGACGGCTAGATCTTGAGGTAGTAGCTCCAGAAGTACCGGCTATTTTAGCGGCTCTTATTGTTACACCGACCTTGTTGGAGCGGATCAAGAGTCTTCAATCCGCGGACCCTAATCTCCAAAAGGTGCGGCGCGACATTGAGAGCGGACACGGTGGCGACTTCACCATAGATGCCGTGGGTGCACTCCGATTCCGTAACCGGTGGTGTGTACCCGAGAATGAAGAGGTCCGAAAGCTGATTTTGGAGGAAGCTCATCGGGCTCCTTATAGTATTCACCCGGGCGGCACCAAAATGTACAGACCTAAAGATGCGATGCGGTGGCCGGAATGAAGGTCGACATTGGACGCTATGTGGCGCAATGTTTAGTATGTCGCAAGTGAAAGCAGAGCGCCAATACCAATGGGGAAGCTTCGAGCCTACCTATCCCGGTTTGGAAATGGGAAGATATCGCGATGGATTTCGTGGTCGGATTGCCTCGTTCGACGGGCGGCCACGACGCGATTTGGGTGATTGTGGACCGTATGTCAAAGTCGGCGCACTTTTTACCGATCCACACGACATGGTCAGGTGAGAAACTGGCGCAGGTATATCTTGATGAGGTGGTCAGATTGCATGGGGTGCCGAAGTCGATTGTGTCAGATCGAGATCCCCGATTCACCTCACATTTCTGGAAGAGCCTACAGGAAGCACTTGGCACACGACTCGAGTTCAGTACCGCGTTTCACCCTCAGACAGATGGACAGTCAGAGAGGACTATTCAGATTCTGGAGGATATGTTGCGGGCGTGTGTCATTGACTATAAAGGAAGTTGGGCCAAATATTTGCCAATGGCCGAGTTCGCCGACAATAATAGTTACCAAGCTAGTGTGGAGATGGCACCGTTTGAAGTCCTTTACGGGCGGAAATGCCGATCTCCTGTACATTGGGGTGATGTAGGTGAGCGGGCCATGGTTGGTCCCGCAGTGTTGCGGGAGGCGGCAGAAAAGTTCGCCTCGCTCGCCAACGGATGCTTACGGCGCAATCGAGACAAATGGGTTATGCGAATAAGCGTCGAAGAGACTTGGAATTCGCGGTAGGAGATCGCGTGTTCTTGAAGGTTTCGCCTATGAGAGGCGTGAGGCGGTTTGGAGTTCGAGGAAAGTTGAGTCCTAGATATATTGGGCCGTTTGAAGTGTTGGAACGTATTGGAGCGGTAGCATATCGGATTGCATTGCCTCCGCACCTAGCGGACGTTCACAACGTGTTTCACATTTCCAACCTTCGGAAATATGTTCACAATCCCGAACATGCCATGATGTTTGAACCGCCGGAGCTTCAAGAGGACTTGAGCTATGAAGAGTTTCCGGTGGCAATTATTGCTCGGGAGGTGCGCAAGTTACGGAATCGCGAAATTCCTTATGTTCGAGTTCGGTGGAGCAATCACGACGATCGTGAAGCCACTTGGGAGCTCGAGAGCGAGATGAAGATGCATCATCCTCATTTATTCGAGGAGTGAGGTATGGATTTAAGTTTAAGTTTAAGTTTAAGTTTGATTTAAGGGTTCGTTTCGAGGACGAAACTCTTTTTAAGGCGGGGAGGATGTAAGGATGTGAATTCTCGAAATCCGAGAGTTGCACCACGTTTAGAATCGACTGATTGTCGAATGGATGGACTTCAGAAAGTTCGAAGTTGATCCGAAGGCAAAAAGTGCATCGGAGTTGCTCCTGAAGTTCGGAAGCTTTCGGGCGTTTTTGTGCGCGTAGGCGCGAAAACGGAACCCGAAAAGCTATGTTGGGTCGTGAGCTAAATCCGGCATTAGCGTGGATGAAAAGATGATGAAAACGTGTTCGAAAACATGTTTGCAAAGTCTCGGTTGGATTTGAAAAGAATCGGATGCCAAACGAGCGAAAACGGAGAATAAACGACGAAAAGCGAAAATTTGGCTAAGTCCTTGGAGTGGCCGATGGTCTCGGGGGACCGGTCTCGAAAAGGAGACCGGTCTCGGAAGGTCGTCCCGCGAGAGCAGGCTCTCTGGGACCTGTCTCGTAAGGGGGAGACCGGTCCCCAGCTGCGCAGAGTGGAGCAAGGCTCTCTGGGACCGGTCCTGGGTTAGGGAGACCGGTCCCGGAGCCCGAAAAATGTCCAGTTTGGTGCAGTTTGCATAGTTGAAGGGCCTTTTAGCATCTTGTTACAATAGATGCTATAGAGGGACTCTCCCTCCCTCTCACACTGTCATTCCCTCTCCCTCACACACACAAGCTCTCTTTCTCTCTCTAGAAAGAAGAAGAAGAAGAAGGAGGAGGAGAAGGAGTGGAGATCTTGGTGGAGGATCAAGCTAGGAGCAAGCCTAGCATCATCTTCCTCATCCTCTCCACCATTAGGGCTTCTACTTGAGGTAAGCTCTTGAGAGCTCTCATGGTAGACTTTGCTATGGTGGGTTTTATCCTTTGGGGATAATTTTTATGGAACCCTAGCATCTCTAAGAAGTGGTTTGCACCATCAATTCGAGCTCTAACGCGGGATTTTGCTCGGGGCAATTTCTAGGGCTCAAATTGGGGGTTTTCTAAATATGAGGTTTTGATCTCTTTTAACCTCATTTCTAACATATTGTTAGGTCCACGAACGCGTGCGAGGCGACGGTTCGTCGATTCGGCGAACGGTTTAAGCGATCCGAGCCAAACGAAGGCTTTCAGCTTCGATATTGGGCCGGGGAGTCAAAGTAGTGGTTAGAAGCGTCGAGAGCGGCATTCTAACCTCGTGGAACATCCCAAAAGGTGGGGGGTGCTTTACCGAAGCCGTTGGGCTCCCTTTTATGTCTAAGTAAATTATTGGTCATATTGCCTATGAATATATATATATGTATAGTTTTCATGCATGATAGGGTCGGTATGGTTAGATGACTTTCCTTGCATGCTTTCTTATCGTGCGGAGCTATGGGCGTCGCATTAGGACATAGGGAGTCCGCTTGCACACTTCCTTATCGTGCGGCACCATAGGCTTGCATTTGGACATAGGAAGCAGGGATGAATATTGTGACACTGAACCCTAGAGATGACTTAATCTTGCATGAATAATAACTAGAGGTATGTGAACCAAGTATAGAACTTGATGAATGGGTAACATAGTGTATAGAAACACTAGTGACATGAGTACCAAGTAGACAACTTGATGAATGACATGTGCAATGACATAGTGTAAAGAACACTAGAGATATGTGTACCAAGTAGACAACTTGATGATAAATGACGTAGAAACATAGTGCTACAAAACACTTAATGTTCCCCTGTGTGGATGCCCTCCAAAGTGGAGGAGATGGTTACTAATTCCCCTGTGTTGGATGCCCTCCAAATTGGAGGAGAAGATAATACTCACACAGTCTGCTCCGCGCTCGTGACGTGGTCGCTCCACACGAGTAGTGCGAGTCTCCGGAGGTCTTGGCACGTGATTCGATAGGGATAGCCTATGTGGGGTCCCGAGGGATAGCCTATGTGGGGTCCCGCAGACAACCCATGAGGTTGAATGTGTTGAGTCGTGGGCGTGCCTACGGGCTAGCCATGGATTGGGTAACAAACTCCAAAGAGTTATGAGATTGGGTACAAAAGTACATATTGAGCATGATAGAATTGCAATTTACTTGATAGAGTTCTATTAGCATGTTGGTGGTTACATGGCTAGAGCATTACTCTTACCTTTTTGTTACAAAGTAGTTATTGCATTTCTTCTATTATGCTTTACTTACCGTATTTACCTTTAAGATAAATATCTATCCGCTATTGCCTCGCTAGACCTAGTGGGGGAGATCGGTGGGGTCGGTGGTCGAGCCCACCGGGAACTACTGAAGTTAGTTCTCACCCCACTCTATTACAGGTGCTAGTTAGCGGACTGCGGGTGAGGATCGCGGTAAGGGCATCGCGCCCTAGTTGATAGAGGCCACCATTTGCATTAGAACCTTCCCGATATCATTTTGGTATAGTCTTATGAACAAGAAAAGAATGTATATTTTGGATATGTAATGACTTATGTGTTTTGGGGAAAAGAACATGTATATTCATTTTGGTGAAAGAATGTAAAGAGATGTAAACAAATGTTGAATGATTGTAATAGATAGATTCTTCTCTCTTTATATTACTTGTATAAAATACTTGTACCTTGCTCTTGTTGTCGTTCGCACCTTTAGGTGCATCTTCTTGTCATGTATGATATAGAATTAACTCTCCTGGGTGATTCTTTGTACATGACTTGTTGTTGAGCCTTGGACGGGGAGAGTCTTTGTCCGTTCGGCGCCTGATCGGCGTCCCCGAACCGAACCGAATTGGTAGCGGTCTCGGGGCGTGACATTTAGGGTACAACTGAATAGTCTAATGTTGTTCCGATTTTGGTTCTTGTGAACGTAGACAACGATACGTTGCCAATATACACTCTCGGGGCATAATAGAACAATATAATTGGGTTTCACTCTTTGTTCGGTTGAATGAGAAAAAGTACTGTTTCTAAAGATATACTGTTAAGGCGCAACTGAGTAGTCTAATGTTGTTCCGATTTTAGTTCTTGTGAACGTAGACAACGATACGTAGCCAATATACACTCTCGGGGCATAATAGAACAATATAATTGGGTTTCACTCTTTGTTCGGTTGAATGAGAAAAAGTACTGTTTCTAAAGTTATACTGTTAGGGCGCAACTGAGTAGTCTAATGTTGTTCCGGTTTTGGTTCTTGTGAACGTTGACGACGATACGTTGCCAATATACACTCTCGGGGCATAATAGAATAATATAATTTGGTTTCACTCTTTGTTTGGTTGAATGAGAAAAAGTACTGTTTCTAAAGTTATACTGTTAGGGCGCAACTGAGTAGTCTAATGTTGTTCCGATTTTGGTTCTTGTGAACGTAGACAACGATACGTTGCCAATATACACTCTCGGGGCATAATAGAACAATATAATTGAGTTTCACTCTTTGTTCGGTTGAATGAGAAAAAGTACTGTTTCTGAAGTTATACTGTTAGGGCGCAACTGAGTAGTCTAATGTTGTTCCGGTTTTGGTTCTTGTGAACGTAGACAAAGATACGTTGCCAATATACACTCTCGGGGCATAATAGAGCAATATAATTAGGTTTCACTCTTTGTTCGGTGGAATGAGAAAAAGTACTATTTCAAAAGTTATACTGTTATGGCACAACTGAGTTGTCTAATGTTGTTCCGGTTTTGGTTCTTGTGAACGTAGACAACGATACGTTTCCTATATACACTCTCGGGGCATAATAGAACAATATAATTGGGTTTCACTCTTTATTTGGTTGAATGAGAAAAAGTATTGTTTCTAAAGATATACTGTTAGGGCGCAACTGAGTAGTCTAATGTTGTTCCGATTTTGGTTCTTGTGAACGTAGACAACGATACGTTGCCAATATACACTCTCGGGGCATAATGGAACAATATAATTGGGTTTCACTCTTTGTTCGGTTGAATGAGAAAAATCGTTTCTAAAGTTATACTGTTAGGGCGCAACTGAGTAGTCTAATGTTGTTCCGATTTTGGTTCTTGTGAACGTAAACAACGATACGTTGCCAATATACACTCTCAGGGCATAATAGAACAATATAATTGGGTTCACTCTTTGTTCGGTTGAATGAGAAAAAGTACTGTTTCTAAAGTTATACTGTTAGGGCGCAACTGAGTAGCGTAATGTTGTTCCGGTTTTGGTTCTTGTGAACGTTGACAACGATACGTTGCCAATATACACTCTCGGGGCATAATAGAATAATATAATTGGGTTTCACTCTTTGTTTGGCTGAATGAGAAAAAGTACTGTTTCTAAAGTTATACTGTTAGGGCGCAACTGAGTAGTCTAATGTTGTTCCGATTTTGGTTCTTGTGAACGTAGACAACGATACGTTGCCATTATACACTCTCGGGGCATAATAGAACAATATAATTGAGTTTCACTCTTTGTTCGGTTGAATGAGAAAAAGTACTGTTTCTAAAGTTATACTGTTAGGGCGCAACTGAGTAGTCTAATGTTGTTCCGGTTTTGGTTCTTGTGAACGTAGACAAAGATACGTTGCCAATATACACTCTCGGGGCATAATAGAGCAATATAATTAGGTTTCACTCTTTGTTCGGTGGAATGAGAAAAAGTACTATTTCCAAAGTTATACTGTTATGGCGCAACTGAGTTGTCTAATGTTGTTCTGGTTTTGGTTCTTGTGAACGTAGACAACGATACGTTTCCTATATACACTCTCGGGGCATAATAGAACAATATAATTGGGTTTCACTCTTTATTTGGTTGAATGAGAAAAAGTATTGTTTCTAAAGATATACTGTTAGGGCGCAACTGAGTAGTCTAATGTTGTTCCGATTTTGGTTCTTGTGAACGTAGACAACGATACGTTGCCAATATACACTCTCGGGCGTAATAGAACAATATAATTAGGTTTTACTCTTTGTTCGATTGAATGAGAAAAAGTACTGTTTCTAAAGATATACTGTTAGGGCGCAACAGAGTAGTCTAATGTTGTTCCGATTTTGGTTCTTGTGAACGTAAACAACGATACGTTGCCAATATACACTCTCAGGGCATAATAGAACAATATAATTGGGTTCACTCTTTGTTCGGTTGAATGAGAAAAAGTACTGTTTCTAAAGTTATACTGTTAGGGCGCAACTGAGTAGCGTAATGTTGTTTAGGTTTTGGTTCTTGTGAATCTAGACAACGATATGTTGCCAATATACACTCTCGGGCATAATAGAATAATATAATTGGGTTTCACTCTTTGTTTGGTTGAATGAGAAAAAGTACCGTTTCTAAAGTTATACTTGTGGGCGTAATCGAGTAGTCTAATGTTGTTCCTGCTTTGGTTCTTGCGAACGTAGACAACGATACGTTGCCAATACATACTCTCGGGGCATAATAGAACAATATAATTGGGTTTCACTCTTTGTTCGGTTGAATGAGAAAAATTACTGTTTCTAAAGTTATACTATTAGGTCTCAACTGAGTAGTCTAATGTTGTTCCGGTTTTGGTTCTTGTGAACGTAGACAACTATACGTTGCCAATATACACTCTCGGGGCATAATAGAATAATATAATTGGGTTTCACTCTTTGTTCGGTTGAATGAGAAAAAGTTCTGTTTCTAAAGTTATACTGTTAGGGCGCAACTGAGTAGTCTAATGTTGTTCCGGTTTTGGTTCTTGTGAACGTAGACAACGATACGTTGCCAATATACACTCTCGGGGCATAATAGAACAATATAAATTGGTTTCACTCTTTGTTCGGTGGAATGAGAAAAAGTACTATTTCCAAAGTTATACTGTTATGGCGCAACTGAGTTGTCTAATGTTGTTCCGGTTTTGGTTCTTGTGAACGTAGACAACGATACGTTGCCTATATACACTCTCGGGGCATAATAGAACAATATAATTGGGTTTCACTCTTTGTTCGGTTGAATGAGAAAAAGTACTGTTTCTAAAGTTATACTGTTAGGGCGCAACTGAGTAGTCTAATGTTGTTCCGGTTTTGGTTCTTGTGAACGTAGACAACGATACGTTGCCAATAAACACTCTCGGGGCATAATAGAACAATATAATTAGGTTTTTTCTTTGTTCGGTGGAATGAGAAAAAGTACAGTTTCTAAAGTTATACTGTTAGGGCGCAACTGAGTAGTCTAATGTTGTTCCGGTTTTGGTTCTTGTGAACGTAAACAAAGATACGTTGCCAATATACAATCTCGGGGCATAATAGAACAATATAATTCGGTTTCACTCTTTGTTCGATTGAATGAGAAAAAGTACAGTTTCTAAAGTTATACTGTTAGGGCGCAACTGAGTAGTCTAATGTTGTTCCGGTTTTGGTTCTTGTGAACGTAGATAACGATACGTTGCCAATATACACTCTCGGGACAAAACAGAACAATATAATTACGTTTTACTCTTTGTTCGGTGGAATGAGAAAAAGTACTGTTTCCAAAGTTATATTAGGCGCAAATCGAGTTGTCTAATGTTGGTTCGGTTTTGGTTTTTGTGAACGTAGACAACGATACGTTGCCAATATACACTCTTGGGGCATAATAGAATAATATAATTGGGTTTCACTCTTTGTTCGGTGGAATGAGAAAAAGTACTGTTTCTAAAGTTATACTGCTAGGGCACAACTGAGTAGTCTAATGTTGTTCCGATTTTGGTTCTTGTGAACGTAGACAACGATACGTTGCCAATATATACTCTCGGGGCATAATAGAACAATATAATTGGGTTTCACTCTTTATTTGGTTGAATGAGAAAAAGTACTGTTTCTAAAGATATACTGTTAGGGCGCAACTGAGTAGTCTATTGTTGTTCCGATTTTGGTTCTAGTGAACGTAGACAACGATACGTTGCCAATATACACTCTCGGGGCATAATAGAACAATATAATTGGGTTTCACTCTTTGTTCGGTTGAATGAGAAAAAGTTCTGTTTCTAAAGTTATACTGTTAGGGCGCAACTGAGTAGTCTAATGTTGTTCCGGTTTTGGTTCTTGTGAACGTAGACAACGATATGTTGCCTATTTACACGCTCTGGGCATAATAGAACAATATAATTAGGTTTTTCTCTTTGTTCGGTTGAATGAGAAAAAGTACTGTTTCTAAAGTTATACTGTTAGGGCGCAACTGAGTAGTCTAATGTTGTTCCGGTTTTGGTTCTTGTGAACGTAGACAACGATACGTTTCCTATATACACTCTCGGGGCATAATAGAACAATATAATTGGGTTTCACTCTTTATTTGGTTGAATGAGAAAAAGTATTGTTTCTAAAGATATACTGTTAGGGCGCAACTGAGTAGTCTAATGTTGTTCCGATTTTAGTTCTTGTGAACGTACACAACGATACGTTGCCAATATACACTCTCGGGGCATAATAGAACTATATAATTGGGTTTCACTCTTTGTTTGGTTGATTGAGAAAAAGTATAGTTTCTAAAGTTCTACTTTTAGGGTACAACTGAATAGTCTAATGTTGTTCCGATTTTGGTTCTTGTGAACGTAGACAACGATACGTTGCCAATATACACTCTCGGGGCATAATAGAACAATATAATTGGGTTTCACTCTTTATTTGGTTGAATGAGAAAAGCACGTTTCTAAAGATATACCGTTAGGGCGCAATCGAGTAGTCTAATGTTGTTCCGATTTTGGTTCTTGTGAACGTAGACAACGATACGTTTCCTATATACACTCTCGGGGCATAATAGAACAATATAATTGGGTTTCACTCTTTATTTGGTTGAATGAGAAAAAGTATTGTTTCTAAAGATATACTGTTAGGGCGCAACTGAGTAGTCTAATGTTGTTCCGATTTTGGTTCTTGTGAACGTAGACAACGATACGTTGCCAATATAAACTCTCAATAGAACAATATAATTGGGTTTCACTCTTTATTTGGTTGATTGAGAAAAAGTACAGTTTCTAAAGTTATACTTTTCGGGTACAACTGAATAGTCTAATGTTGTTCCGGTTTTGGTTCTTGTGAACGTAGACAACGATACGTTGCCAATATACACTCTCGGGGCATAATAGAACAATATAATTGGGTTTCACTCTTTATTTGGTTGAATGAGAAAAAGTACTGTTTCTAAAGATATACTGTTAGGGCGCAACTGAGTAGTCTAATGTTGTTCCGATTTTAGTTCTTGTGAACGTAGACAACGATACGTTGCCAATATACACTCTCGGGGCATAATAGAACAATATAATTGGGTTTCACTCTTTGTTCGGTTGAATGAGAAAAAGTACTGTTTCTAAAGTTATACTGTTAGGGCGCAACTGAGTAGTCTAATGTTGTTCCGGTTTTGGTTCTTGTGAACGTTGACGACGATACGTTGCCAATATACACTCTCGGGCATAATAGAATAATATAATTGGGTTTCACTCTTTGTTCGGTTGAATGAGAAAAAGTACTGTTTCTAAAGTTATACTGTTAGGGCGCAACTGAGTAGTCTAATGTTGTTCCGATTTTGGTTCTTGTGAACGTAGACAACGATACGTTGCCAATATACACTCTCGGGGCATAATAGAACAATATAATTGAGTTTCACTCTTTGTTCGGTTGAATGAGAAAAAGTTCTGTTTCTAAAGTTATACTGTTAGGGCGCAACTGAGTAGTCTAATGTTGTTCCGGTTTTGGTTCTTGTGAACGTAGACAACGATACGTTGCCAATATACACTCTCGGGGCATAATAGAACAATATAATTAGGTTTCACTCTTTGTTCGGTGGAATGAGAAAAAGTACTATTTCAAAAGTTATACTGTTATGGCGCAACTGAGTTGTCTAATGTTGTTCCGGTTTTGGTTCTTGTGAACGTAGACAACGATACGTTTCCTATATACACTCTCGGGGCATAATAGAACAATATAATTGGGTTTCACTCTTTATTTGGTTGAATGAGAAAAAGTATTGTTTCTAAAGATATACTGTTAGGGCGCAACTGAGTAGTCTAATGTTGTTCCGATTTTGGTTCTTGTGAACGTAGACAACGATACGTTGCCAATATACACTCTCGGGGCATAATAGAACAATATAATTGGGTTTCACTCTTTATTTGGTTGAATGAGAAAAAGTACTGTTTCTAAAGATATACTGTTAGGGCGCAACAGAGTAGTCTAATGTTGTTCCGATTTTGGTTCTTGTGAACGTAAACAACGATACGTTGCCAATATACACTCTCAGGGAATAATAGAACAATATAATTGGGTTCACTCTTTGTTCGGTTGAATGAGAAAAAGTACTGTTTCTAAAGTTATACTGTTAGGGCGCAACTGAGTAGCGTAATGTTGTTCCGGTTTTGGTTCTTGTGAACGTAGACAACGATTCGTTGCCTATATACACCATCGGAGCATAATAGAATAATATAATTGGGTTTCACTCTTTGTTTGGTTGAATGAGAAAAAGTACTGTTTCTAAAGTTATACTGTTGGGGCGTAACTGAGTAGTCTAATGTTGTTCCGGTTTTGGTTCTTGCGAACGTAGACAACGATACGTTGCCAATATACACTCTCGGGGCATAATAGAACAATATAATTGGGTTTCACTCTTTGTTCGGGTGAATGAGAAAAAGTACTGTTTCTAAAGTTATACTGTTAGGGCTCAACTGAGTAGTCTAATGTTGTTCCGGTTTTGGTTCTTGTGAACGTAGACAACGATACGTTGCCAATATACACTCTCGGGGCATAATAGAATAATATAATTGGGTTTCACTCTTTGTTCGGTTGAATGAGAAAAAGTTCTGTTTCTAAAGTTATACTGTTAGGGCGCAACTGAGTAGTCTAATGTTGTTCCGGTTTTGGTTCTTGTGAACGTAGACAAAGATACGTTGCCAATATACACTCTCGGGGCATAATAGAACAATATAATTAGGTTTCACTCTTTGTTCGGTGGAATGAGAAAAAGTACTATTTCCAAAGTTATACTGTTATGGCGCAACTGAGTTGTCTAATGTTGTTCCGGTTTTGGTTCGTGTGAACGTAGACAACGATACGTTGCCTATATACACTCTCGGGGCATAATAGAACAACATAATTGGGTTTCACTCTTTGTTCGGTTGAATGAGAAAAAGTACTGTTTCTAAAGTTATACTGTTATGGCGCAACTGAGTAGTCTAATGTTGTTCCGGTTTTGGTTCTTGTGAACGTAGACAACGATACGTTGCCAATAAACACTCTCGGGGCATAATAGAACAATATAATTAGGTTTTTTCTTTGTTCGGTGGAATGAGAAAAAGTACTGTTTCCAAAGTTATACTGTTACGGCGCAACTGAGTTGTCTAATGTTGTTCCGGTTTTGGTTCTTGTGAACGTAAACAAAGATACGTTGCCAATATACAATCTCGGGGCATAATAGAACAATATAATTCGGTTTCACTCTTTGTTCGGTTGAATGAGAAAAAGTACAGTTTCTAAAGTTATACTGTTAGGGCGCAACTGAGTAGTCTAATGTTGTTCCGGTTTTGGTTCTTGTGAACGTAGATAACGATACGTTGCCAATATACACTCTCGGGGCAAAATAGAACAATATAATTACGTTTTACTCTTTGTTCGGTGGAATGAGAAAAAGTACTGTTTCCAAAGTTATACTGTTACGGCGCAACTGAGTTGTCTAATGTTGGTTCGGTTTTGGTTTTTGTGAACGTAGACAACGATACGTTGCCAATATACACTCTCGGGGCATAATAGAACAATATAATTGGGTTTCACTCTTTGTTCGGTGGAATGAGAAAAAGTACTGTTTCTAAAGTTATACTGTTAGGGCGCAACTGAGTAGTCTAATGTTGTTCCGATTTTGGTTCTTGTGAACGTAGACAACGATACGTTGCCAATATATACTCTCGGGGCATAATAGAACAATATAATTGGGTTTCACTCTTTGTTCGGTTGAATGAGAAAAAGTACTGTTTCTAAAGATATACTGTTAGGGCGCAACTGAGTAGTCTAATGTTGGTTCGATTTTGGTTCTTGTGAACGTAGACAACGATACGTTGCCAATATACACTCTCGGGGCATAATAGAATAATATAATTGGGTTTCACTCTTTGTTCGGTTGAATGAGAAAAAGTTCTGTTTCTAAAGTTATACTGTTAGGGCGCAACTGAGTAGTCTAATGTTGTTCCGGTTTTGGTTCTTGTGAACGTAGACAACGATACGTTGCCAATATACGCTCTCGGGGCATAATAGAACAATATAATTAGGTTTCACTCTTTGTTCGGTGGAATGAGAAAAAGTACTATTTCTAAAGTTATACTGTTATGGCGCAACTGAGTTGTCTAATGTTGTTCCGGTTTTGGTTCTTGTGAACGTAGACAACGATACGTTTCCTATATACACTCTCGGGGCATAATAGAACAATATAATTGGGTTTCACTCTTTATTTGGTTGAATGAGAAAAAGTATTGTTTCTAAAGATATACTGTTAGTGCGCAACTGAGTAGTCTAATGTTGTTCCGATTTTAGTTCTTGTGAACGTACACAACGATACGTTGCCAATATACACTCTCGGGGCATAATAGAACTATATAATTGGGTTTCACTCTTTGTTTGGTTGATTGAGAAAAAGTATAGTTTCTAAAGTTCTACTTTTAGGGTACAACTGAATAGTCTAATGTTGTTCCGATTTTGGTTCTTGTGAACGTAGACAACGATACGTTGCCAATATACACTCTCGGGGCATAATAGAACAATATAATTGGGTTTCACTCTTTATTTGGTTGAATGAGAAAAATCTTGTTTCTAAAGATATACCGTTAGGCGCAATCGAGTAGTCTAATGTTGTTCCGATTTTAGTTCTTGTGAACGTAGACAACGATACGTTGCCAATATACACTCTCGGGGCATAATAGAACAATATAATTGGGTTTCACTCTTTATTTGGTTGAATGAGAAAAAGTACTGTTTCTAAAGATATACTCTTAGGGCGCAACTGAGTAGTCTAATGTTGTTCCGATTTTGGATCTTGTGAACGTAGACAACGATACGGTACCAACATAAACTCTCGGGCATAATAGAACTAATATAATTGGGTTTCACTCTTTGTTTGGTTGATTGAGAAAAAGTATAGTTTCTAAAGTTATACTTTTAGGGTACAACCGAATAGTCTAATGTTGTTCGATTTTGGTTCTTGTGAACGTAGACAACGATACGTTGCCAATATACACTCTCGGGCATAATAGAACAATATAATTGGGTTTCACTCTTTATTTGGTTGAATGAGAAAAAGTCTTGTTTCTAAAGATATACTTGTTAAGCGAGTAGTCTAATGTTGTTCCGATTTTAGTTCTTGTGAACGTAGACAACGATACGTTGCCAATATACACTCTCGGGGCATAATAGAACAATATAATTGGGTTTCACTCTTTGTTCGGTTGAATGAGAAAAAGTACTGTTTCCAAAGTTATACTGTTTGGGCGCAACTGAGTAGTATAATGTTGTTCCGGTTTTGGTTCTTGTGAACGTAGACAACGATACGTTGCCAATATACACTCTCGGGGCATAATAGAACAATATAATTGGGTTTCACTCTTTGTTCGGTTGAATGAGAAAAAGTACTGTTTCTAAAGTTATACTGTTAGGGCGCAACTGAGTAGTCTAATGTTGTTCCGATTTTGGTTCTTGTGAACGTAGACAACGATACGTTGCCAATATACACTCTCGGGGCATAATAGAACAATATAATTGGGTTTCACTCTTTGTTCGGTTGAATGAGAAAAAGTACTGTTTCTAAAGTTATACTGTTAGGGCGCAACTGAGTAGTCTAATGTTGTTCCGGTTTTGGTTCTTGTGAACGTAGACAAAGATACGTTGCCAATATACACTCTCGGGGCATAATAGAACAATATAATTAGGTTTCACTCTTTGTTCGGTGGAATGAGAAAAAGTACTATTTCAAAAGTTATACTGTTATGGCGCAACTGAGTTGTCTAATGTTGTTCCGGTTTTGGTTCTTGTGAACGTAGACAACGATACGTTTCCTATATACACTCTCGGGGCATAATAGAACAATATAATTGGGTTTCACTCTTTATTTGGTTGAATGAGAAAAAGTATTGTTTCTAAAGTTATACTGTTAGGGCGCAACTGAGTAGTCTAATGTTGTTCCGATTTTGGTTCTTGTGAACGTAGACAACGATACGTTGCCAATATACACTCTCGGGGCATAATAGAACAATATAATTGTGTTTCACTCTTTGTTCGGTAGAATGAGAAAAAGTACTGTTTCTAAAGTTATACTTTTAGGGCGCAACTGAGTAGTCTAATGTTGTTCCGGTTTTGGTTCTTGTGAACGTAAACAACGATACGTTGCCAATATACACTCTCGGGGCATAATAGAACAATATAATTGGGTTCACTCTTTGTTCGGTTGAATGAGAAAAAGTACTGTTTCTAAAGTTATACTGTTAGGGCGCAACTGAGTAGCGTAATGTTGTTCCGGTTTTGGTTCTTGTGAACGTAGACAACGATACGTTGCCAATATACACTCTCGGGGCATAATAGAATAATATAATTGGGTTTCACTCTTTGTTTGGTTGAATGAGAAAAAGTACTGTTTCTAAAGTTATACTGTTGGGGCGTAACTGAGTAGTCTAATGTTGTTCCGGTTTTGGTTCTTGCGAACGTAGACAACGATACGTTGCCAATACATACTCTCGGGGCATAATAGAACAATATAATTGGGTTTCACTCTTTGTTCGGTTGAATGAGAAAAATTACTGTTTCTAAAGTTATACTATTAGGTCTCAACTGAGTAGTCTAATGTTGTTCCGGTTTTGGTTCTTGTGAACGTAGACAACTATACGTTGCCAATATACACTCTCGGGGCATAATAGAATAATATAATTGGGTTTCACTCTTTGTTCGGTTGAATGAGAAAAAGTTCTGTTTCTAAAGTTATACTGTTAGGGCGCAACTGAGTAGTCTAATGTTGTTCCGGTTTTTGGTTCTTGTGAACGTAGACAAAGATACGTTGCCAATATACACTCTCGGGGCATAATAGAACAATATAATTAGGTTTCACTCTTTGTTCGGTGGAATGAGAAAAAGTACTGTTTCTAAAGTTATACTGTTAGGGCGCAACTGAGTAGTCTAATGTTGTTCCGGTTTTGGTTCTTGTGAACGTAGACAACGATACGTTTCCAATATACACTCTCGGGGCATAATAGAACAATATAATTGGGTTTCACTCTTTGTTCGGTTGAATGAGAAAAAGTACTGTTTCTAAAGTTATACTGTTAGGGCGTAACTGAGTAGTCTAATGTTGTTCCGGTTTTGGTTCTTGTGAACGTAGACAACGATACGTTGCCAATATACACTCTCGGGGCATAATAGAACAATATAATTAGGTTTTTTCTTTGTTCGGTGGAATGAGAAAAAGTACTGTTTCTAAAGTTATACTGTTAGGGCGCAACTGAGTTGTCTAATGTTGTTCCGGTTTTGGTTCTTGTGAACGTAAACAAAGATACGTTGCCAATATACACTCTCGGGGCATAATAGAACAATATAATTGGGTTTCACTCTTTGTTCGGTTGAATGAGAAAAAGTACTGTTTCTAAAGTTATACTGTTAGGGCGCAACTGAGTAGTCTAATGTTGTTCCGGTTTTGGTTCTTGTGAACGTAGACAACGATACGTTGCCAATATACACTCTCGGGGCAAAATAGAACAATATAATTACGTTTTACTCTTTGTTCGGTGGAATGAGAAAAAGTACTGTTTCCAAAGTTATACTGTTACGGCGCAACTGAGTTGTCTAATGTTGGTTCGGTTTTGGTTTTTGTGAACGTAGACAACGATACGTTGCCAATATACACTCTCGGGGCATAATAGAACAATATAATTGGGTTTCACTCTTTGTTCGGTTGAATGAGAAAAAGTACTGTTTCTAAAGTTATACTGTTAGGGCGCAACTGAGTAGTCTAATGTTGTTCCGATTTTGGTTCTTGTGAACGTAGACAACGAAACGTTGCCAATATACACTCTCGGGGCATAATAGAACAATATAATTGGGTTTCACTCTTTATTTGGTTGAATGAGAAAAATCGTTTTCTAAAGATATACCGTTGTGGCGCAACCGAGTAGTCTATTGTTGTTCGATTTTGGTTCTTGTGAACGTAGACAACGATACGTTGCCAATATACACTCTCGGGCATAATAGAACAATATAATTGGGTTTCACTCTTTGTTCGGTTGAATGAGAAAAAGTTCTGTATCTAAAGTTATACTGTTAAGGCGCAACTGAGTAGTCTAATGTTGTTCCGGTTTTGGTTCTTGGGAACGTAGACAACGATACGTTGCCAATATACACTCTCGGGGCATAATAGAACAATATAATTAGGTTTCACTCTTTGTTCGGTGGAATGAGAAAAAGTACTATTTCCAAAGTTATACTGTTATGGCGCAACTGAGTTGTCTAATGTTGTTCCGGTTTTGGTTCTTGTGAACGTAGACAACGATACGTTTCCTATATACACTCTCGGGGCATAATAGAACAATATAATTGGGTTTCACTCTTTATTTGGTTGAATGAGAAAAAGTACTGTTTCTAAAGATATACTGTTAGGGCGCAACTGAGTACTCTAATGTTGTTCCGATTTTAGTTCTTGTGAACGTAGACAACGATACGTTGCCAATATATACTCTCGGGGCATAATAGAACTATATAATTGGGTTTCACTCTTTGTTTGGTTGATTGAGAAAAAGTATAGTTTCTAAAGTTATACTTTTAGGGTACAACTGAATAGTCTAATGTTGTTCCGATTTTGGTTCTTGTGAACGTAGACAACGATACGTTCCCAATATACACTCTCGGGGCATAATAGAACAATATAATTGGGTTTCACTCTTTATTTGGTTGAATGAGAAAAAGTACTGTTTCTAAAGATATACTGTTAGGGCGCAACTGAGTAGTCTAATGTTGTTCCGATTTTAGTTCTTGTGAACGTAGACAACGATACGTTGCCAATATACACTCTCGGGGCATAATAGAACAATATAATTGGGTTTCACTCTTTATTGCCAATATAAACTCTCGGGGCATAATAGAACAATATAATTGGGTTTCACTCTTTGTTTGGTTGAATGAGAAAAAGTATTGTTTCTAAAGATATACTGTTAGGGCGCAACTGAGTAGTCTAATGTTGTTCCGATTTTGGTTCTTGTGAACGTAGACAACGATACGTTGCCAATATACACTCTCGGGGCATAATAGAACAATATAATTGGGTTTCACTCTTTGTTTGGTTGATTGAGAAAAAGTATAGTTTCTAAAGTTATACTTTTAGGGTACAACTGAATAGTCTAATGTTGTTCCGATTTTGGTTCTTGTGAACGTAGACAACGATACGTTGCCAATATACACTCTCGGGGCATAATAGAACAATATAATTGGGTTTCACTCTTTATTTGGTTGAATAAGAAAAAGTACTGTTTCTAAAGATATACTGTTAAGGCGCAACTGAGTAGTCTAATGTTGTTCCGATTTTAGTTCTTGTGAACGTAGACAACGATACGTTGCCAATATACACTCTCGGGGCATAATAGAACAATATAATTGGGTTTCACTCTTTGTTCGGTTGAATGAGAAAAAGTTCTGTTTCTAAAGTTATACTGTTAGGGCGCAACTGAGTAGTCTAATGTTGTTCCGGTTTTGGTTCTTGTGAACGTAGACAAAGATACGTTGCCAATATACACTCTCGGGGCATAATAGAACAATATAATTAGGTTTCACTCTTTGTTCGGTGGAATGAGAAAAAGTACTATTTCCAAAGTTATACTGTTATGGCGCAACTGAGTTGTCTAATGTTGTTCCGGTTTTGGTTCTTGTGAACGTAGACAACGATACGTTTCCTATATACACTCTCGGGGCTTAATAGAACAATATAATTGGGTTTCACTCTTTATTTGGTTGAATGAGAAAAAGTATTGTTTCTAAAGATATTCTGTTAGGGCGCAACTGAGTAGTCTAATGTTGTTCCGATTTTAGTTCTTGTGAACGTACACAACGATACGTTGCCAATATACACTCTCGGGGCATAATAGAACAATATAATTGGGTTTCACTCTTTGTTTGGTTGATTGAGAAAAAGTATAGTTTCTAAAGTTATACTTTTAGGGTACAACTGAATAGTCTAATGTTGTTCCGATTTTGGTTCTTGTGAACGTAGACAACGATACGTTGCCAATATACACTCTCGGGGCATAATAGAACAATATAATTGGGTTTTACTCTTTATTTGGTTGAATGAGAAAAAGTACTGTTTCTAAAGTTATACTGTTAGGGCGCAACTGAGTAGTCTAATATTGTTCCGATTATGGTTCTTGTGAACGTAGACAACGATACGTTGCCAATATACACTCTCGGGGCATAATAGAACAATATAATTGGGTTTCACTCTTTATTTGGTTGAATGAGAAAAAGTATTGTTTCTAAAGTTATACTGTTAGGGCGCAACTGAGTAGTCTAATGTTGTTCCGATTTTGGTTCTTGTGAACGTAGACAAAGATACGTTGCCAATATACACTCTCGGGGCATAATAGAACAATATAATTAGGTTTCACTCTTTGTTCGGTGGAATGAGAAAAAGTACTATTTCCAAAGTTATACTGTTATGGCGCAACTGAGTTGTCTAATGTTGTTCCGGTTTTGGTTCTTGTGAACGTAGACAACGATACGTTTCCTATATACACTCTCGGGGCATAATAGAACAATATAATTGGGTTTCACTCTTTATTTGGTTGAATGAGAAAAAGTATTGTTTCTAAAGATATACTGTTAGGGCGCAACTGAGTAGTCTAATGTTGTTCCGATTTTAGTTCTTGTGAACGTACACAACGATACGTTGCCAATATACACTCTCGGGGCATAATAGAACTATATAATTGGGTTTCACTCTTTGTTTGGTTGATTGAGAAAAAGTATAGTTTCTAAAGTTCTACTTTTAGGGTACAACTGAATAGTCTATTGTTGTTCCGATTTTGGTTCTTGTGAACGTAGACAACGATACGTTGCCAATATACACTCTCGGGGCATAATAGAACAATATAATTGGGTTTCACTCTTTGTTCGGTTGAATGAGAAAAAGTACGGTTTCTAAAGATATACTGTTAGGGCGCAACTGAGTAGTCTAATGTTGTTCCGATTTTAGTTCTTGTGAACGTAGACAACGATACGTTGCAAATATACACTCTCGGGGCATAATAGAACAATATAATTGGGTTTCACTCTTTATTTGGTTGAATGAGAAAAAGTACTGTTTCTAAAGTTATACTGTTAGGCGCAAATCGAGTAGTCTAATGTTGTTCCGATTTTGGTTCTTGTGAACGTAGACAACGATACGTTGCCAATATACACACTCGGGACATAATAGAACTATATAATTGGGTTTCACTCTTTGTTTGGTTGATGGAGAAAAAGTATAGTTTCTAAAGTTATACTTTTAGGGTACAACTGAATAGTCTAATGTTGTTCCGACTTTGGTTCTTATGAACGTAGACAACGATACGTTGCCAATATACACTCTCGGGGCATAATAGAACAATATAATTGGGTTTCACTCTTTGTTCGGTTGAATGAGAAAAATTATTGTTTCTAAAGTTATACTGTTAGGGCGCAACTGAGTAGTCTAATGTTGTTCCGATTTTAGTTCTTGTGAACGTAGACAACGATACGTTGCCAATATTCATTCTCGGGGCATAATAGAACAATATAATTGGGTTTCACTCTTTGTTCGGTTGAATGAGAAAAAGTACTATTTCTAAAGTTATACTGTTAGGGCGCAACTGAGTAGTCTAATGTTGTTCCGGTTTTGGTTCTTATGAACGTTGACAACGATACGTTGCCAATATACACTCTCGGGGCATAATAGAATAATATAATTGGGTTTCACTCTTTGTTTGGTTGAATGAGAAAAAGTACTGTTTCTAAAGTTATACTGTTAGGGCGCAACTGAGTAGTCTAATGTTGTTCCGGTTTTGGTTCTTGTGAACGTAGACAACGATACGGTTGCCAATATACACTCTCGGGGCATAATAGAACAATATAATTGGGTTTCACTCTTTGTTCGGTTGAATGAGAAAAAGTACTGTTTCTAAAGTTATACTGTTAGGTCTCAAGTGAGTAGTCTAATGTTGTTCCGGTTTGGTTACGGTGAACGTAGACAACGATACGCGGCCAATATACACTCTCGGGGCATAATAGAATAATATAATTGGGTTTCACTCTTTGTTTGGTTGAATGAGAAAAAGTACTGTTTCTAAAGTTATACTGTTAGGGCGCAACTGAGTAGTCTAATGTTGTTCCGATTTTGGTTCTTGTGAACGTAGACAACGATACGTTGCCAATATACACTCTCGGGGCATAATAGAACAATATAATTGGGTTTCACTCTTTGTTCGGTTGAATGAGAAAAAGTACTGTTTCTAAAGTTATACTGTTAGGGCGCAACTGAGTAGTCTAATGTTGTTCCGGTTTTGGTTCTTGTGAACGTAGACAACGATACAGTGCCAATTTACTCTCTCGGGCATAATAGAACTATATAATTGGGTTTCACTCTTTGTTTGGTTGATTGAGAAAAAGTATAGTTTCTAAAGTTATACTTTTAGGGTACAACTGAATAGTCTAATGTTGTTCCGATTTTGGTTCTTGTGAACGTAGACAACGATACGTTGCCAATATACACTCTCGGGGCATAATAGAACAATATAATTGGGTTTCACTCTTTATTTGGTTGAATGAGAAAAAGTTTCTAAAGATATACTGTTAGGGCGCAACTGAGTAGTCTAATGTTGTTCCGATTTTAGTTCTTGTGAACGTAGACAACGATACGTTGCCAATATACACTCTCGGGGCATAATAGAACAATATAATTGGGTTTCACTCTTTGTTTGGTTGAATGAGAAAAAGTACTGTTTCTAAAGTTATACTGTTAGGGCTCAACCGAGTAGTCTAATGTTGTTCCGGTTTTGGTTCTTGTGAACGTAGACAACGATACGTTGCCAATATACACTCTCGGGGCATAATAGAACAATATAATTGGGTTTCACTCTTTGTTCGGTTGACTGAGAAAAAGTACTGTTTCCAAAGTTATACTGTTAGGGCTCAACTGAGTAGTCTAATGTTGATCCGGTTTTGGGTCTTGTGAACGTTGACCTCGATAAGTCACAAATTTACACACTCGGGGCATAATAGAACAATATAAATAGTTTTTACCCACTGTTCGATTGAATGAGAAAAAGTACTGTTTCCAAAGTTATACTGTTAGGGCCCAATTGGGTAGTCTAATGTTGATCCGGTTTTGGTTCTTGTGAACGTAGACCTTGACGAGTTGCAAATTTACACTCTCGGGGCGTAATAGAACAATATAATTAGGTTTTACCCACTGTTCGATTGAATGAGAAAATGTACTGTTTCTAAAGTTATACTGTTAGGGCCCAACTGAGTAGTGTAATGTTTCTCCGGTTTTGGTTCTCGTGAACGTTGACCTCGATAAGTTGCAAATTTACACTATCGGGGCATAATAGAACAATATAATTAGGTGTTACCTCTTGTTCGATTGAATGAGAAAAAGTACTGTTTCCAAAGTTATACTGTTAGGGCCAACTGAGTAGTCTAATGTTGATCCAGTTTTTGTTCTTGTGAACGTAGACCTCGATAAGTTGCAAATTTACACTCTCGGGGCGTAATAGAACAATATAATTAGGTTTTACCCTCTGATCGATTGAATGAGAAAAAGTACTGTTTCCAAAGTTATACTGTTAGGGCTCAACTGAGTAGTCTAATGTTGATCCGGTTTTGGGTCTTGTGAACGTTGACCTCGATAAGTTGCAAATTTACACACTCGGGGCGTAATAGAACAATATAAATCAGTTTTACCCACTGTTCGATTGAATGAGAAAAAGTTCTGTTTCCAAAGTTATACTGTTAGGGCCCAACTGAGTAGTCTAATGTTGATCCAGCTTTTGTTCTTGTGATCGTAGACCTTGACAAGTTGCAAATTTACACTCTCGGGGCGTAATAGAACAATAAAATTAGGTGTTACCTCTGTTCGATTGAATGAGAAAAAGTACTGTTTCCAAAGTTATACTGTTAGGGCCCAATTGGGTAGTCTAATGTTGATCCGGTTTGGTTCTTGTGAACGTAGACCACGATAAGTTGCAAATTTACACACTCGGGGCGTAGTAGAACAATATAAATAGGTTTTACCCTTTGATCGATTGAATGAGAAAAAGTACTGTTTCCAAAGTTATACTGTTAGGGCTCAACTGAGTAGTCTAATGTTGATCCGGTTTTGGGTCTTGTGAACGTTGACCTCGATAAGTTGCAAATTTACACACTCGGGGCGTAATAGAACAATATAATTAGGTTTCACTCTTTGTTCGATTGAATGAGAAAAAGTTCTGTTTCCAAAGTTATACTGTTAGGGCCCAACTGAGTAGTCTAATATTGATCCAGTTTTTCTTCTTGTGAACGTAGACCTTGACGAGTTGCAAATTTACACTCTCGGGGCGTAAAAGAACAATATAATTAGGTTTTACCCACTGTTCGATTGAATGAGAAAATGTACTGTTTCTAAAGTTATACTGTTAGGGCCCAACTGAGTAGCGTAATGTTTCTCCGGTTTTGGTTCTCGTGAACGTTGACCTCGATAAGTTGCAAATTTACACTATCGGGGCATAATAGAACAATATAATTAGTTGTTACCTCTTGTTCGATTGAATGAGAAAAAGTACTGTTTCCAAAGTTATACTGTTAGGGCCCAATTGAGTAGTCTAATGTTGATCCAGTTTTTGTTCTTGTGAACGTAGACCTCGATAAGTTGCAAATTTACACTCTCGGGGCGTAATAGAACAATATAATTAGGTTTTACCCTCTGTTCGATTGAATGAGAAAAAGTACTGTTTCCAAAGTTATACTGTTTGGGCCCAATTGGGTAGTCTAATGTTGATCCGGTTTTGGTTCTTGTGAACGTAGACCACGATAAGTTACAAATTTACACACTCGGGGCGTAGTAGAACAATATAAATAGGTTTTACCCTCTGATCGATTGAATGAGAAAAAGTACTGTTTCCAAAGTTATACTGTTAGGGCTCAACTGAGTAGTCTAATGTTGATCCGGTTTTGGGTCTTGTGAACGTTGACCTCGATAAGTTGCAAATTTACACACTCGGGGCGTAATAGAACAATATAAATCAGTTTTACCCACTGTTCGATTGAATGAGAAAAAGTTCTGTTTCCAAAGTTATACTGTTAGGGCCCAACTGAGTAGTCTAATGTTGATCCAGTTTTTGTTCTTGTGAACGTAGACCTCGATAAGTTGCAAATTTACACTCTCGGGGCGTAATAGAACAATATAATTAGGTTTTACCAACATTGAATGAGAAAATGTCTTTATTTCTAAAGTTATCTTTGTTAGGGCCCAACTGAGTAGCGTAATGTTTCTCTAGTTTTGGTTCTCGTGAACGTTGACCTCGATAAGTTGCAAATTTACACTATCGGGGCATAATAGAACAATATAATTAGGTGTTACCTCTTGTTCGATTGAATGAGAAAAATCTTTATTTCCAAAGTTATCTTGTTAGGGCCAAGCTAGTAGTCTAATGTTGATCCAGGTTTTGTTCTTGTGAACGTAGACCTCGATAAGTTGCAAATTTACACTCTCGGGCGTAATAGAACAATATAATTAGGTTTTACTACGATCGATTGAATGAGAAAAATCTTGTTTCCAAAGTTATCTTGTTAGGGCTCAAGTAGTCTAATGTTGATCGGTTTTGGTTCTTGTGAACGTTGACCTCGATAAGTTGCAAATTTACACACTCGGGCGTAATAGAACAATATAAATCGGTTTACCATTTGTTCGATTGAATGAGAAAAAGTTATTTCCAAAGTTATACTGTTAGGGCCCAATTGAGTAGTCTAATGTTGATCCAGTTTTTGTTCTTGTGATCGTAGACCTTGACAAGTTGCAAATTTACACTCTCGGGGCGTAATAGAACAATATAAATAGGTTTTACCCACTGTTCGATTGAATGAGAAAAAGTACTGTTTCCAAAGTTATATTGTTAGGGCCCAATTGGGAAGTCTAATGTTGATCCGGTTTTTGTTCTTGTGAACGTAGACCACGATAAGTTGCAAATTTACACACTCGGGGCGTAGTAGAACAATATAAATAGGTTTTACCCTTTGATCGCTTGAATGAGAAAAATCTTTGTTTCCAAAGTTATCTTTTGTTAGGGCTCAATGGAGTAGTCTAATGTTGATCCGGTTTTGGGTCTTGTGAACGTTGACCTCGATAAGTTGCAAATTTACACTCTCGGGCGTAATAGAACAATATAAATCGGTTTTACCATTTGTTCGATTGAATGAGAAAAAGTTACATTTCCAAAGTTATCTTGTTAGGGCCCAATGAGTAGTCTAATGTTGATCCGGTTTTTCTTCTTGTGAACGTAGACCTTGACGAGTTGCAAATTTACACTCTCGCGGTAATAGAACAATATAATTAGGTTTTACCTTTGTTCGATTGAATGAGAAAATGTACTGTATCTAAAGTTATACTGTTAGGGCCCAACTGAGTAGCGTAATGTTTCTCCGGTTTTGGTTCTCGTGAACGTAGACCTCGATAAGTTGCAAATTTACACTATCGGGGCATAATAGAACAATATAATTAGGTGTTACCTCTTGTTCGATTGAATGAGAAAAAGTACTGTTTCCAAAGTTATACTGTTAGGGCCCAATTGAGTAGTCTAATGTTGATCCGGTTTTGGTTCTTGTGAACGTAGACCACGATAAGTTGCAAATTTACACTCTCGGGGCGTAGTAGAACAATATAATTAGGTTTTACCTACTGTTCGATTGAATGAGAAAAAGTACTGTTTCCAAAGTTATACTGTTAGGGCCCAATTGGGTAGTCTAATGTTGATCCGGTTTTGGTTCTTGTGAACGTAGACCACGATAAGTTGCAAATTTACACACTCGGGCGTAGTAGAACAATATAAATAGGTTTTACCTGATCGATTGAATGAGAAAAAAATCTTGTTTCCAAAGTTATCTTGTTAGGGCTCAAGCGAGTAGTCTAATGTTGATCGGTTTTGGGTCTTGTGAACGTTGACCTCGATAAGTTGCAAATTTACACACTCGGGCGTAATAGAACAATATAAATAGGTTTTACCATTTGTTCGATTGAATGAGAAAAATCTTGTTTCCAAAGTTATCTTGTTAGGGCCCAATTGGGTAGTCTAATGTTGATCGGTTTTGGTTCTTGTGAACGTAGACCACGATAAGTTGCAAATTTACACACTCGGGCGTAGTAGAACAATATAAATAGGTTTTACCCTGATCGATTGAATGAGAAAAATCATTTCCAAAGTTATCTTGTTAGGGCTCAATGAGTAGTCTAATGTTGATCGGTTTTGGGTCTTGTGAACGTTGACCTCGATAAGTTGCAAATTTACACACTCGGGCGTAATAGAACAATCTAAATCGGTTTTACCTCTTGTTCGATTGAATGAGAAAAAGTACTGTTTCCAAAGTTATGCTGTTAGGGCCCAACCGAGTTGTCTAATGTTGATCCTGTTTTTGTTCTTGTGAACGTAGACCTCGATAAGTTGCAAATTTACACTCTCGGGGCGTAATAGAACAATATAATTAGGTTTTACCTTTGTTCGATTGAATGAGAAAATGTCTTGTTTCTAAAGTTATCTTTATTAGGGCCAATTGAATAGTGTAATGTTTTTCCGGTTTTGGTTCTCGTGAACATTGACCTCGATAAGTTGCAAATTTACACTATCGGGGCATAATAGAACAATATAATTAGGTGTTACCTCTTGTTCGATTGAATGAGAAAAAGTACTGTTTCCAAAGTTATATTGTTAGGCAATGAGTAGTCTAATGTTGATCCGTTTTGTTCTTGTGAACGTAGACCTCGATAAGTTGCAAATTTACACTCTCGGGCGTAATAGAACAATATAATTAGGTTTTACCTCGATCGATTGAATGAGAAAAATCTTGTTTCCAAAGTTATCTTGTTAGGGCTCAAGCGAGTAGTCTAATGTTGATCCGGTTTTGGGTCTTGTGAACGTTGACCTCGATAAGTTGCAAATTTACACACTCGGGCGTAATAGAACAATATAAATCGGTTTACCCCTTTGTTCGATTGAATGAGAAAAAGTTGTTTCCAAAGTTATCTTTAGGGCCCAATGAGTAGTCTAATGTTGATCCAGTTTTGTTCTTGTGATCGTAGACCTTGACAAGTTGCAAATTTACACTCTCGTAATAGAACAATATAAATAGGTTTTACCCACTGTTCGATTGAATGAGAAAAAGTACTGTTTCCAAAGTTATATTGTTAGGGCCCAATTGGGTAGTCTAATGTTGATCCGGTTTTGGTTCTTGTGAACGTAGACCACGATAAGTTGCAAATTTACACACTCGGGCGTAGTAGAACAATATAAATAGGCTTTACCTACGATCGATTGAATGAGAAAAATCTTGTTTCCAAAGTTATCTTGTTAGGGCTCAAGTAGTAGTCTAATGTTGATCGGTTTTGGGTCTTGTGAACGTTGACCTCGATAAGTTGCAAATTTACACACTCGGGCGTAATAGAACAATATAAATAGGTTTTACCCACTGTTCGATTGAATGAGAAAAAGTACTGTTTCCAAAGTTATACTGTTAGGGCCGACTGAGTAGTCTAATGTTGATCCAGTTTTTGTTCTTGTGAACGTAGACCTCGATAAGTTCCAAATTTACACTCTCGGGGCGTAATAGAACAATATAAATAGGTTTTACCCACTGTTCGATTGAATGAGAAAAAGTACTGTTTCCAAAGTTATACTGTTAGGGCCCAACTGAGTAGCGTAATGTTTCTCCGGTTTTGGTTCTCGTGAACGTTGACCTCGATAAGTTGCAAATTTACACTATCGGGGCATAATAGAACAATATAATTAGGTGTTACCTCTTGTTCGATTGAATGAGAAAAAGTACTGTTTCCAAAGTTATCCTGTTAGGCCCAATTGGGTAGTCTAATGTTGATCCGGTTTTGGTTCTTGTGAACGTAGAACTCGATAAGTTGCAAATTTACACTCTCGGGGCGTAATAGAACAATATAATTAGGTTTTACCCTCTGTTCGATTGAATGAGAAAAAGTACTGTTTCCAAAGTTATACTGTTAGGGCCAAATTGGGTAGTCTAATGTTGATCCGGTTTTGGTTCTTGTGAACGTAGACCACGATAAGTGGCAAATTTACACTCTCGGGGCGTAATAGAACAATATAAATAGGTTTTACCCACTGTTCGATTGAATGAGAAAAAGTACTGTTTCCAAAGTTATACTGTTAGGGCCCAATTGTGTAGTCTAATGTTGATCCGGTTTTGGTTCTTGTGAACGTAGACCACGATAAGTTGCAAATTTACACACTCGTGGCGTAGTAGAACAATATAAATAGGTTTTACCCTCTGATCGATTGAATGAGAAAAATCTTGTTTCCAAAGTTATCTTGTTAGGGCTCAACCAGTAGTCTAATGTTGATCCGGTTTTGGGTTTTGTGAACGTTGACCTCGATAAGTTGCAAATTTACACACTCGGGGCGTAATAGAACAATATAAATCAGTTTACCCACTATTCGATTGAATGAGAAAAAGTTCTGTTTCCAAAGTTATACTGTTAGGGCCCAACTGAGTAGTCTAATGTTGATCCAGGTTTTGTTCTTGTGAACGTAGACCTTGACGAGTTTCAAATTTACACTCTCGGGGCGTAATAGAACAATATAATTAGGTTTTACCCACTGTTCGATTGAATGAGAAAATGTACTGTTTCTAAAGTTATACTGTTAGGGCCCAACTGAGTAGCGTAATGTTTCTCCGGTTTTGGTTCTCGTGAACGTTGACCTCGATAAGTTGCAAATTTACACTATCGGGGCATAATAGAACAATATAATTAGGTGTTACCTCTTGTTCGATTGAATGAGAAAAATCTTGTTTCCAAAGTTATCTTGTTGGGGCCCAAGCGAGTAGTCTAATGTTGTTCCGGTTTTTGTTCTTGTGAACGTAGACCTCGATAAGTTGCAAATTTACACTCTCGGGGCGTAATAGAACAATATAATTAGGTTTTACCCACTGTTCGATTGAATGAGAAAAAGTACTGTTTCCAAAGTTATACTGTTAGGGCCCAATTGTGTAGTCTAATATTGATCCGATTTTTGTTCTTGTGAATGTAGACCACGATAAGTTGCAAGTTTACACTCTCGGGGCATAATAGAACAATATAATTAGCTTTTACTCTTTGTTCGATTGAATGAGAAAAAGTTCTGTTTCCAAAGTTATACTGTTAGGGCTCAACTGAGTAGTCTAATGTTGATCCGGTTTTGGGTCTTGTGAACGTTGACCTCGATAAGTCACAAATTTACACACTCGGGGCATAATAGAACAATATAAATAGGTTTTACCCACTGTTCGATTGAATGAGAAAAAGTTCTGTTTCCAAAGTTATCTTTGTTAGTGTCACGCCCCAGAGACCGCTACCAATTCGGTTCGGTTCGGGGACGCGATCGAGCGCCGAGCAGACAACACCTCCACTGTCGCCCTAGGCTCAACAACAAGTCATGTACAAAGTATCACCTAGGGGATTTAATTCTATATCATACATGACAAGAAGATGCACCTAAAGGTGCGAACGACAACAAGAGCAAGGTACAAGTATTTTATACAAGTAATATAAAGAGAGAAGAATCTATCTATTACAATCATTCAACATTTGTTTACATCTCTTTACATTCTTTCACCAAAATGAATATACATGTTCTTTTCCCCAAAACACATAAGTCATTACATATCCAAAATATACATTCTTTTCTTGTTCATAAGACTATACCAAAATGATATCGGGAAGGTTCTAATGCAAATGGCGGCCTCTATCAACTAGGGCGCGATGCCATTACCGCGATCCTCACCAGCCGCCCGCGAACTTGCACCTGTAATAGAGTGGGGTGAGAACTAACTTCCTTAGTTCCCAGTGGGCTCGGCCACCGACCCCACCGATCTCCCCACTAGGTCTAAGCAGGCAATAGCAGATAGATATTTATCTTAAAGCTGTAAATACGGTAAGTAAAGCATAATAGAAGAAATGCAATAACTACTTTGCCTGTAACAATAAGGTAAGAGAAATGCTCTAGCCATGTAACCACCAACATGCTAATAGAACTCTATCAAGTAAATTGCAATTCTATCATGCTCAATATGTACTTTTGTACCCAATCTCATAACTCTTTGGAGTTTGTTACCCAATCCATGGCTAGCCCGTAGGCACGCCCACGACTCAACACATTCAACCTCATGGGTTGTCTGCGGGACCCCACATAGGCTATCCCTCGGGCCCCCACATAGGCTATCCCTATCGAATCACGTGCCAAGACCTCCGGAGACTCGCACTACTCGTGTGGAGCGACCAACCACGAGCGCTGAGCAGACTGTGTGAGTATGATCATCTCCTCCACTTTGGAGGGCATCCATACAAGGGCATCCAACACAGGGGAATCATGCATAAGTGTTCTATACACTATGTTTCCATGTCAATGTCGTCAAGTTGTTTACTTGGTTCATGTCACTAGTGTCGCTACACTATGTCATATGTCATTGTCATTCATCAAGTTCTATACTTGATTCATATATCTCTAGGTGGCAATCATGCATAACTAAATCATAGTTCTTGTCTCTAGGGTTCGATGTCATTATACTCATTCCTTTGCTTCCTATGTCCAAATGCAAGCCTATGGTGCCGCACGATAAGGAAGGTATGCAAGCATACTCCTATGTCCTAATGCAACACCATAGTCACGCACGATAAGGAGGCACACTAGAATAGTCATTTAATCATACCAACCCTATCATGCATGAAAACTATATACATATGTACATATATGTGCAATATGACCAATATTTACTTAGACATAAAAGGGAGCCCAACGGCTTCGGTAAAGCACCCCCCACCTTTTGGGATGTTCCACGAGGTTAGAATGCCGCTCTCGACGCTTCTAACCACTACTTTGACTCCCCGGCCCAATATCGAAGCTGAAAGCCTTCGTTTGGCTCGGATCGCTTAAACCGTTCGCCGAATCGACGAACCGTCGCCTCGCACGCGTTCGTGGACCTAACAATATGTTAGAAATGAGGTTAAAAGAGATCAAAACCTCATATTTAGAAAACCCCCAATTTGAGCCCTAGAAATTGCCCCGAGCAAAATCTTGCGCTAGAGCTCAAATCGACCGTGTAGATCACTTCTTAGAGAAGCTAGGGTTCCAAGAAAATTATTTCTAAGAGGTACAAAACACTCTAGAAGAAGCTACCATGAAAGCTCTCTAGGGCTTACCTCTATGGTGAGCTCCAATGGTGGAGAGGAAGAAGAAGACTCCAAGGATCTTCCTCTAAGTATGCTTCTCCACCAAAATCTCAACCTTTTTCTCCTTCTCTTTCTTCGATCCTCTTCTCCTTCTTCGTGCTGCTAGAGAGAGAGAGAGGAGAGTGATCGGGTGAGGGAGGTGAGGAAATAACAGGGAGAGAGAGAGTGGTACCCTCTATAAGCTCTATTGTAACAAGATGCTAAAAGGACCCTCAACTATGCAAAGCGCACCAACCAGGCATTTTCGGGCTCGGGGGCCAGGTCTCCCTAACCCGGGACCGGTCCCGGAGAGCCTTGCTCCACTCTGCGCGGTGGGGACCGGTCTCCCCTTACGAGACCGGTCCCGCAGAGCTCGCTCTCGCGGGACAGCCTTCCGAGACCGGTCTCCTTTTCGTAGACCGGTCCCCCAGTGGACCATCACCCCACTCCAAGGACTTAGCCAAATTTTCACTTTTCGTCGTTTATTCTCCGTTTTCGCTCGTTTGGCATCCGATTCTTTTCAAATCCAACCGAGACTTTGCAAACATGTTTTCGAACACGTTTTCATCATCTTTTCATCCACGCTAATGCCGGATTTAGCTCACGACCCAACATAGCTTTTCGGGTTCCGTTTTCGCGCCTACGCGCACAAAAACGCCCGAAAGCTTCCGAACTTCACCGGGAGCAACTCCGATGCACTTTTTGCCTTCTGATCAACTTCGAACTTTCTCAAGTCCATCCATTCGACAATCGCCGATTCTAAACGTGGTGAAACTCTCGGATACCGAGAATTCACATCCTTGCATCCTCCCCGCCTTAAAAAGAGTTTCGTCCTCGAAACGAACCCTTAAATCAAACTTAAACTTAAACTTAAACTTAAATCCATACCTCACTCCTCGAATAAATGAGGATGATGCATCTTCATCTCGCTCTCGAGCTCCCAAGTGGCTTCACGATCGTCGTGATTGCTCCACCGAACTCGAACATAAGGAATTTCGCGATTCCGTAACTTGCGCACCTCCCGAGCAATAATTGCCACCGGAAACTCTTCATAGCTCAAGTCCTCTTGAAGCTCCGGCGGTTCAAACATCATGGCATGTTCGGGATTGTGAACATATTTCCGAAGGTTGGAAATGTGAAACACGTTGTGAACGTCCGCTAGGTGCGGCGGCAATGCAATCCGATATGCTACCGCTCCAATACGTTCCAACACTTCAAACGGCCCAATATATCGAGGACTCAACTTTCCTCGAACTCCAAACCGCCTCACGCCTCTCATAGGCGAAACCTTCAAGAACACGCGATCTCCTACCGCGAATTCCAAGTCTCTTCGACGCTTATTCGCATAACTTCGCTGTCTCGATTGCGCCGTAAGCATCCGTTGGCGAGCGAGGCGAACTTTTTCTTCCGCCTCCCGCAACACTTCGGGACCAACCATGGCCCGCTCACCTACTTCACCCCAATGTACAGGAGATCGGCATTTCCGCCCGTAAAGGACTTCAAACGGTGCCATCTCCACACTAGCTTGGTAACTATTATTGTAGGCGAACTCGGCCCTTGGCAAATATTTGGCCCAACTTCCTTTATAGTCCATGACACACGCCCGCAACATATCCTCCGTACCGAATAGTCCTCTCTCGATCCGTCCATCCGTCCGAGGGTGAAACGCGGCATCGAACTCGAGTCGTGTGCCAAGTGCTTCCCGTAGGCTCTTCCGTAAATGTGAGGTGAATCGGGATCTCGATCCGACACAATCGACTTCGGCACCCCATGCAATCCGACCACCTCATCAAGATATACCCGCGCCGCTTCACCCGACCATGTCGTGTGGATCGCAAAAAGTGCGCCGACTTTGACATACGGTCCACAATCACCCAAATCGCGTCGTGGCCGCCCGTCGAACGAGGCAATCCGACCACGAAATCCATCGCGATATCTTCCCATTTCCAAACTGGGATAGGTAGGCTCTGAAGCTTCCTCGGGTATTGGCGCTCCGCTTTCACTTGCCGACATACTAAACATTGCGCCACATAGCGTCCAATGTCGCCTTCATCCCCGCCACCGCATCGCATCTTTAGGTCTCTGTACATTTTGGTGCCGCCCGGTGAATACTATAAGGAGCCCGATGAGCTTCCTCCAAAATCGCCTTTCGACCTCTTCATTCCTGCACACACCACCGGTACGAATCGGAGTGCACCCACGGCATCTATGGTGAAGTCGCCACCGTGTCCGCTCTCAATGTCGCGCCGCACCTTTTGGAGATTAGGGTCCGCGGATTGAAGACTCTTGATCCGCTCCAACAAGGTCGGTGTAACAATAAGAGCCGCTAAAATAGCCGGCACTTCTGGAGCTACTACCTCAAGATCTAGCCGTCTCATCTCCCGGCATAGAGGAACTTGAGCCGTAACCTTCAATGCAAGGTTCTCTACCGATTTTCTCACGAGAGCATCGGCGACTACATTCGTTTCCGGGTGGTAAAGGATCGAGACATCATAATCCTTTAATAACTCCAACCACCGCCGTTGGCGCATATTCAGCTCTTTCTGCGTAAACAAATACTTCAGACTTTTGTGGTCCGTGTATATTTCGCAACGCGCGCCATACAAGTAGTGCCTCCACAACTTAAGAGCAAATACCACGCTAGCTCTAAGTCATGGATAGGGTAGTTCTTCTCGTAGGTCTTCAATTGACGGACGCATATGCGATTACCTTCCCGCCCGCATCGAACACACCCCAAGCTCGAATAAGACGCGTCGCTATAAACCACGAAGTCTTCGCCTTGCACCCAAGAACGCGAGCACCGTGAGTCGAAGTCAATCTATCCTTCAACTCTTGGAAACTCCGTCGCACTCGTCGCTCCAAACGAACTTGGTGCCTTTCTTCGTTAGACGGTAAGTGGAATTACAATTTTCGAGAAACCTTCCACGAACCGCCTATAATAGCCCGCTAAGCCCACAAAGCTTCGGACTTCCGTGACATTCGTAGGGCGGCCAATCCTTGATTGCCTCTATTTTCCTCGGTCACCGTAAATTCCGCCTCGGAAATAACATGCCCCGTAAATGCAACTTCCCTCACCCAAAAGTCGCACTTCTTCGCTTTGGCATATAACTTCTCCTCCCGAAGGATTTGAAGTACTAAGCGTAAATGCTCCGCATGTTCCCCGTCATCGCGGGAATAGACCGCATGTCATCTATGAAGACTACCACAACCGATCTAAATACTTTCAAGACACGGTTCATTAAGTCCATGAACGCCGCCGGGCATTCGTGAGCCCAAACGCATCACCGTGAATTCATAGTGTCCATACCGCGTGCGAATGCGGTTTTCTCAACATCCTCCGCTTAATCCTCAATCGATGATAGCCCGATTGGAGGTCAATCTTGGAATAGACACTCGACTCGCAATTGATCAAACAAGTCATCGATTCGAGGCAATGGATACTTGTTCTTGATCGTGACCTTGTTCAATTCGCGATAGTCCACGCAGAGCTCCGAATGTCCCATCCTTCTTTCGCACAAACAACACGGGGGCTCCCCACGGCGATACACTCACGGATAAATTCCTTATCAAGGAGATCCAACAATTGAGCCCTCAACTCTTTTAATTCCGCCGCGCCATCCGATATGGAGCCTTCGAAATCGGCGCGGTTCCGGGAACCAAGTCGATTACAAACTCGATCTCCCGTTCTGGCGGTATTCCCGGTAATTCGGCAGGAAATACGTCGGGGAACTCTCGAACTACTGATAGTTCCTCGAGTGTCGGGGTCACTCGCTCAACTTCTACAACGGTCGCCATATAGGCGGCGCAACCGCTACTAACAAGCTTCCTCGCTCTCGTCGCCGACACTGTCGCGGCGAAGCAAGAACTCTTACACGCCTTGTAAACAAGTTCCTCTTGTCCTGGCTCACGAAACGTGATCACTTTCTCTTGGCAGTCAATCGACGCATAGTATTTCGAAAGCCAGTCCATGCCCAATATCACGTCAAAATCCTTCAACCCTTTTAGCACTAAGGTTCGGATTGGCATTATCCAGTCACCTATCTGCACTGGACATGCAGGGCATTCTTTATATATATGAATTACCTGACCCGTACTATCCATTCGCCACACCTTTTCACAAGCCTTTATATCTATATCATGAGCTCGTGCAAATGATTTACTTATGATTGAATTAGTGGCACCCGTGTCAAACAAAGCTCTGGAGCGTACTCCATTAACTAAAACCATACCTGCCACACCTTCACGATGTTCGGCTTCAGCAGGTTCCTCCACTTGGGCCAGAGCGGCGAATACCCGTCCGCTCGGCGCTGGTCGTGGTAACTCGGGCTGACGCGGAGCCATCACGCGCCCAGCCGACATGGCAGCAGGTGGAGCTCCTCCATAATACACCGGTGTCGATGGAATCGATGCGACTGACGGGGCAGACGGGGCCTTTGTCGGATGCTCCGCCGATGTGCCCTTCTTGCCCACAATTGTAGCACTTGCCCAGCCGTTGCCGGCACTGATGTGCCCGATGATTCCCGCCGCCACATATAGTACACCGTCGTGTCCACGACTCCACGATCGCGTTCGTGGTTCTTCGGGGCTTCTTGAAATTTGATCGACCCCCGAAGGACCGCCCGATCGTTTCTTTCCTTTATCTTTGGACGCTGCCATAAGCTCACGTTACTCGCGCACATGAGCGTCGCCGTGCTCCGCCCATAATGCATGATCAAATACCTCCGCATACGTAGTGAGCTTAAGCATCTGCACCGCTCGATATATGCTCGGCCCGAGTCCTCGCAAGAACCAACCCGCCCCGTCCTATTGCCTCGAACCACTTCCGAATACGCCTATAATACGGGGAGAATTCCTCGCTCGAACTCCGCTACAGAGCGGTCTCCCTGCCTCAAGGTTCTGCACTTCTCCTGCAACTTTCGCTTCACTCTGTCCGGGAAGTAATTTGCATACATCTCCCTCTTGAACTCCTCCCGTGTGATAGGTGGGAGATCAGAAGGTCGATCTCGCTTCAATCGCTTCCACCACACCTTCGCCGTCTTCTCAAGACAATGCGTGGCGAAGTAGACCTTGTTTTGCTCCGAGGTGTTAAAGTCCTCGAACATCATTTCCATTGAGTCAATCCATGACTCCACTATCTCCGCTCCACTTGTCCGCCCTCAAAGATTGGTGGGTGGAACTTCATGAATCGAATATGGCCGTCACGCCGCTTGTTCCGTCTCCTCGGCCGAAGCACGGGGTTGCCGAACCCGACGCCGCCGGAGTGCACTTGCCGGCGGAGGACACGCCGCCACCGGAATCGCCGCCACACCTCGCTTTCACCGCCTCGTGCACGTGTACCGAGGGCGCGGGTGGAGTACGATTCTCGGCCGCCGCCGCAGCCTGCCGCCGCTATCTCGTTGCTCCATTAGCTCCCGGAGCCGATCAAAACGACCCGTCAACGCAGCTCATTCGCGTCCGTAACTCCCGCACCTCGCTAGGGCCCGTCGACTCGCGCCAAAGGAGGTCCGTAGATCCGGTCTCCCGACGACGATGCCGGACCCGACCTACGCTTGTAGCGTCTCGGAGGCATTAGTTCCTGAAACGCAATAACCGGGTTAGTTATCTTAACCCATCGACTTACTCGTAATTAACAATCTACGAGACTCAACATTTAAAAATTAGGCGGAAGCACACAAGTGTACTCATTCTAGACTCTCGGTGTCATGTTGTCGCCGCCCAACACAAGCACTTTAAGCCAAGAACTAATACCCTTGAATCCATCTCTATTCACAACTAGAGGTATCTCAACCAATACTTCGACCCAATCGTATTAACTTCCGCCACATGGCATAGGTCCACGTTTCGCTCACGCACCTATTAGCCTTAGGGTTTACCGTCCTAGGGTTTCCTAGGTCCATCCTAGACTCTCTCTTTACTTGCTCTTAGTGGCTCTGATACCAAAAGAATACCTGTCACGCCCCGAGACCGCTACCACCCGGTTCGGTTCGGGACGCCGATCGTGCGCCGAACGGACAAAGACTCTCCCCCGTCCGCCCAAGGCTCAACAACAAGGCATGTACAAAGAATCACCTAGGCGATTTAATTCTATATCATACATGACAAGAAGATGCACCTAAAGGTGCGAACGACAACAAGAGCAAGGTACAAGTATTTTATACAAGTAATATAAAGAGAGAAGAATCTATCTATTACAATCATTCAACATTTGTTTACATCTCTTTACATTCTTTCACCAAAATGAATATACATGTTCTTTTCCCCAAAACACATAAGTCATTACATATCCAAAATATACATTCTTTTCTTGTTCATAAGACTATACCAAAATGATATCGGGAAGGTTCTAATGCAAATGGCGGACTCTATCAACTAGGGCGCGATGCCCATAACGCGATCCTCACCACCGCCCGCGAACTTGCACTGTAATAGAGTGGGGTGAGAACTAACTTCCTTAGTTCCCGTGGCTCGGCCACCGACCCCACCGATCTCCCCACTAGGTCTAAGCAGCAATAGCAGATAGATATTTATCTTAAAGCTGTAATTATGGTAAGTAAAGCATAATAGAAGAAATGCAATAACTACTTTGCCCATCACAATAAGGTAAGAGAAATGCTCTAGCCATGTAACCACCAACATGCTAATAGAACTCTATCAAGTAAATTGCAATTCTATCATGCTCAATATGTACTTTTGTACCCAATCTCATAACTCTTTGGAGTTTGTTACCCAATCCATGGCTAGCCCGTAGGCACGCCCACGACTCAACACATTCAACCTCATGGGTTGTCTCGGACCCCACATAGGCTATCCCTCGGGACCCCACATAGGCTATCCCTATCGAATCACGTGCCAAGACCTCCGGAGACTCGCACTACTCGTGTGGAGCGACCAACCACGAGCGCTGAGCAGACTGTGTGAGTATGATCATCTCCTCCACTTTGGAGGGCATCCATACAAGGGCATCCAACACAGGGGAATCATGCATAAGTGTTCTATACACTATGTTTCCATGTCAATGTCGTCAAGTTGTTTACTTGGTTCATGTCACTAGTGTCGCTACACTATGTCATATGTCATTGTCATTCATCAAGTTCTATACTTGATTCATATATCTCTAGGTGGCAATCATGCATAACTAAATCATAGTTCTTGTCTCTAGGGTTCGATGTCATTATACTCATTCCTTTGCTTCCTATGTCCAAATGCAAGCCTATGGTGCCGCACGATAAGGAAGGTATGCAAGCATACTCCTATGTCCTAATGCAACACCATAGTCACGCACGATAAGGAGGCACACTAGAATAGTCATTTAATCATACCAACCCTATCATGCATGAAAACTATATACATATGTACATATATGTGCAATATGACCAATATTTACTTAGACATAAAAGGGAGCCCAACGGCTTCGGTAAAGCACCCCCACCTTTTGGGATGTTCCACGAGGTTAGAATGCCGCTCTCGACGCTTCTAACCACTACTTTGACTCCCCGGCCCAATATCGAAGCTGAAAGCCTTCGTTTGGCTCGGATCGCTTAAACCGTTCGCCGAATCGACGAACCGTCGCCTCGCACGCGTTCGTGGACCTAACAATATGTTAGAAATGAGGTTAAAAGAGATCAAAACCTCATATTTAGAAAACCCCCAATTTGAGCCCTAGAAATTGCCCCGAGCAAAATCTTGCGCTAGAGCTCAAATCGACCGTGTAGATCACTTCTTAGAGAAGCTAGGGTTCCAAGAAAATTATTTCTAAGAGGTACAAAACACTCTAGAAGAAGCTACCATGAAAGCTCTCTAGGGCTTACCTCTATGGTGAGCTCCAATGGTGGAGAGGAAGAAGAAGACTCCAAGGATCTTCCTCTAAGTATGCTTCTCCACCAAAATCTCAACCTTTTTCTCCTTCTCTTTCTTCTATCCTCTTCTCCTTCTTCTTGCTGCTAGAGAGAGAGAGAGGAGAGTGATCGGGGGAGGGAGGTGAGGAAATAACAGGGAGGGAGAGAGTGGTACCCTCTATAAGCTCTATTGTAACAAGATGCTAAAAGGACCCTCAACTATGCAACCGCACCAATCGGCATTTTTCGGCTCAGGGACCGGTCTCCTAACCCAGACCGGTCCCAGAGAGCCTTGCTCCACTCGCAGCACTGGGACCGGTCTCCCCTTACGAGACCGGTCCTGCAGAGCTCGCTCTCGCGGACAGCCTTCCGAGACCGGTCTCCTTTTCGAGACCGGTCCCCCTGTGGACCATCACCCACTCCAAGGACTTAGCCAAATTTTCACTTTTCGTCGTTTATTCTCCGTTTTCGCTCGTTTGGCATCCGATTCTTTTCAAATCCAACCGAGACTTTGCAAACATGTTTTCGAACACGTTTTCATCATCTTTTCATCCACGCTAATGCCGGATTTAGCTCACGACCCAACATAGCTTTTCGGGTTCCGCTGCGCCTACGCGCACAAAAACGCCCGAAAGCTTCCGAACTTCACCGGAGCAACTCCGATGCACTTTTTGCCTTCGATCAACTTCGAACTTTCTGAAGTCCATCCATTCGACAATCCGCCGATTCTAAACATGGTGCAACTCTGATTTCGAGAATTCACATCCTTACGCTTAGGGCCCAACTGGGTAGTCTAATGTTGATCCGGTTTTGGTTCTTGTGAACGTAGACCACGATAAGTTGCAAATTTACACTCTCGGGGCGTAATAGAACAATATAAATAGGTTTTACTCTTTGTTCGGTTGAATGAGAAAAAGTACTGTTTCTAAAGTTATACTGTTAGGGCTCAACTGAGTAGTCTAATGTTGTTCCGGTTTTGGTTCTTGTGAACGTAGACAACGATAAGTTGCAAATTTACACACTCGGGGCGTAATAGAACAATATAAATTAGTTTTACCCACTGTTCGATTGAATGAGAAAAAGTTCTGTTTCCAAAGTTATACTGTTAGGGCCCAACTGAGTAGTCTAATGTTGATCCAGTTTTTGTTCTTGTGAACGTAGACCTTGACGAGTTGCAAATTTACACTCTCGGGGCGTAATAGAACAATATAAATAGGTTTTACCCACTGTTCGATTGAATGAGAAAATGTACTGTTTCTAAAGTTATACTGTTAGGGCCCAACTGAGTAGCGTAATGTTTCTCTAGTTTTGGTTCTCGTGAACGTTGACCTCGATAAGTTGCAAATTTACACTATCGGGGCATAATAGCACAAAATAATACGGTGGGACCTCTTGTTCGATTGAACGAGAAAAAGTACTGTTTCCAAAGTTATACTGTTAGGGCCCAACTGAGTAGTCTAATGTTGATCCAGTTTTTGTTCTTGTGAACGTAGACCTCGATAAGTTGCAAATTTACACTCTTGGGGCGTAATAGAACAATATAATTAGGTTTTACCCTCTGATCGATTGAATGAGAAAAAGTACTGTTTCCAAAGTTATACTGTTAGGGCGCAACTGAGTAGTCTAATGTTGATCCGGTTTTGGTTCTTGTGAACGTAGACCACGATAAGTTGCAAATTTACACACTCGGGGCGTAATAGAACAATATAAATCGGTTTACCCACTTCGATTGAATGAGAAAAAGTTCGTTTCCAAAGTTATACCGTTAGGGGCCCAACTGAGGAGTCTAATGTTGATCCATTTTTTTTTCTTGTGATCGTAGACCTTGACAAGTTGCAAATTTACACTCTCGGGGCGTAATAGAACAATATAATTAGGTTTTACCCACTGTTCGATTGAATGAGAAAAAGTACTGTTTCCAAAGTTATATTGTTAGGGCCCAATTGGGTAGTCTAATGTTGATCCGGTTTTGGTTCTTGTGAACGTAGACCACGATAAGTTGCAAATTTACACACTCGGGGCGTAGTAGAACAATATAAATAGGCTTTACCCTCTGATCGATTGAATGAGAAAAAGTATTGTCTCCAAAGTTATACTGTTAGGGCTCAACCGAGTAGTCTAATGTTGATCCGGTTTTGGGTCTTGTGAACGTTGACCTCGATAAGTTGCAAATTTACACTCTCGGGGCATAATAGAACAATATAATTAGGTTTTACCCACCGTTCGATTGAATGAGAAAAGTTCGTTTCCAAAGTTATACCGTTAGGGCCCAACCGAGTAGTCTAATGTTGATCCGCTTTTGTTCTTGTGAACGTAGACCTTGACGAGTTGCAAATTTACACTCTCGGGGCGTAATAGAACAATATAATTAGGTTTACCCACTGTTCGATTGAATGAGAAAATGTACTATTTCTAAAGTTATACTGTTAGGGCCCAACTGAGTAGCGTAATGTTTCTCCTGTTTTGGTTCTCGTGAACGTTGACCTCGATAAGTTGCAAATTTACACTATCGGGGCATAATAGAACAATATAATTAGGTTTTACCTCTTGTTCGATTGAATGAGAAAAAGTACTGTTTCCAAAGTTATACTGTTAGGGCCCAACTGAGTAGTCTAATGTTGATCCAGTTTTTGTTCTTGTGAACGTAGAACTCGATAAGTTGCAAATTTACACTCTCGGGGCGTAATAGAACAATATAATTAGGTTTTACCCACTGTTCGATTGAATGAGAAAAAGTACTGTTTCCAAAGTTATACTGTTAGGGCCAAATTGGGTAGTCTAATGTTGATCCGGTTTTGGTTCTTGTGAACGTGGACCACGATAAGTTGCAAATTTACACACTCGGGGCGTAATAGAACAATATAAATCGGATTTACCCACTGTTCGATTGAATGAGAAAAAGTACTGTTTCCAAAGTTATACTGTTAGGGCCCAACTGAGTAGTCTAATGTTGATCCTGTTTTTGTTCTTGTGAACGTAGACCTCGATAAGTTGCAAATTTACACTCTCGGGGCGTAATAGAACAATATAATTAGGTTTTACTCTTTGTTCGATTGAATGAGAAAAAGTACTGTTTCCAAAGTTATACTGTTAGGGCTCAACTGAGTAGTCTAATGTTGATCCGGTTTTGGGTCTTGTGAACGTTGACCTCGATAAGTTGCAAATTTACACACTCCTGGGCGTAATAGAACAATATAAATTAGGTTTTACCCACCGTTCGATTGAATGAGAAAAGTTCTCGTTTCCAAAGTTATACCGTTAGGGCCCAACCGAGTAGTCTAATGTTGATCCAGCTTTTTGTTCTTGTGAACGTAGACCTTGACGAGTTGCAAATTTACACTCTCGGGCGTAATAGAACAATATAATTAGGTTTTACCCATTCGTTCGATTGAATGAGAAAATGTATCGTTTCTAAAGTTATACTGTTAGGGCCCAACTGAGTAGCGTAATGTTTCTCCGGTTTTGGTTCTCGTGAACGTTGACCTCGATAAGTTGCAAATTTACACTCTCGGGGCATAATAGAACAATATAATTAGGTGTTACCTCTTGTTCGATTGAATGAGAAAAAGTACCGTTTCCAAAGTTATACCGTTGGGGCCCAACCGAGTAGTCTAATGTTGATCCGCTTTTTGTTCTTGTGAACGTAGACCTCGATAAGTTGCAAATTTACACTCGGGCGTAATAGAACAATATAATTAGGTTTTACCTTGTTCGATTGAATGAGAAATAGTACTGTTTCCAAAGTTATACTGTTAGGGCCCAATTGGGTAGTCTAATGTTGATCCGGTTTTTGTTCTTGTGAACGTAGACCACGATAAGTTGCAAATTTACACACTCGGGACGTAGTAGAACAATATAAATAGGTTTTACCCTTTGATCGATTGAATGAGAAAAAGTACTGTTTCCAAAGTTATACTGTTAGGGCTCAACTGAGTAGTCTAATGTTGATCCGGTTTTGGGTCTTGTGAACGTTGACCTCGATAAGTTGCAAATTTACACACTCGGGGCGTAATAGAACAATATAAATCCGTTTTACCCACTGTTCGATTGAATGAGAAAAAGTTCTGTTTCCAAAGTTATACTGTTAGGGCCCAACTGAGTAGTCTAATGTTGATCCAGTTTTTTTTCTTGTGAACGTTGACCTTGACCAGTTTCAAATTTACACTCTCGGGGCGTAATAGAACAATATAATTAGGTTTTACCCACTGTTCGATTGAATGAGAAAATGTATTGTTTCTAAAGTTATACTGTGAGGGCCCAACTGAGTAGTGTAATGTTTCTTCGGTTTTGGTTCTCGTGAACGTTGACCTCGATAAGTTGCAAATTTACACTCTCGGGGCAGAATAGAACAATATAAATAGGGTTTACCCACTGTTCGATTGAATGAGAAAAAGTACTGTTTCCAAAGTTATACTGTTGGGGCCCAACTGAGTAGTCTAATGTTGATCCAGTTTTTGTTCTTGTGAACGTAGACCTCGATAAGTTGCAAATTTACACTCTCGGGGCGTAATAGAACAATATAATTAGGTTTTACCCTCTGATCGATTGAATGAGAAAAAGTACTGTTTCCAAAGTTATACTGTTAGGGCTCAACTGAGTAGTCTAATGTTGATCCGGTTTTGGGTCTTGTGAACGTTGACCTCGATAAGTTGCAAATTTACACACTCGGGGCATAATAGAACAATATATTTAGTTTTTACCCACTGTTCGATTGAATGAGAAAAAGTACTGTTTCCAAAGTTATACTGTTAGGGCCCAATTGGGTAGTCTAATGTTGATCCGGTTTTGGTTCTTGTGAACGTAGACCTCGATAAGTTGCAAATTTACACTCGGGCGTAATAGAACAATATAAATAGGTTTTACCCATCGTTCGATTGAATGAGAAAAAGTACTGTTTCCAAAGTTTTATTGTTAGGGCCCAATTGGGTAGTCTAATGTTGATCCGGTTTTGGTTCTTGTGAACGTAGACCACGATAAGTTGCAAATTTACACACTCGGGGCGTAGTAGAACAATATAAATAGGTTTTACCCTCTGATCGATTGAATGAGAAAAAGTACTGTTTCCAAAGTTATACTGTTAGGGCTCAACTGAGTAGTCTAATGTTGATCCGGTTTTGGGTCTTGTGAACGTTGACCTCGATAAGTTGCAAATTTACACACTCGGGGCGTAATAGAACAATATAAATCGGTTTTACCCACTGTTCGATTGAATGAGAAAAAGTTCTGTTTCCAAAGTTATACTGTTAGGGCCCAACTGAGTAGTCTAATGTTGATCCAGTTTTTGTTCTTGTGAACGTAGACCTTGACGAGTTGCAAATTTACACTCTCGGGGCGTAATAGAACAATATAATTAGGTTTACCCACTGTTCGATTGAATGAGAAAATGTACTGTTTCTAAAGTTATACTGTTAGGGCCCAACTGAGTAGCGTAATGTTTCTCCGGTTTTGGTTCTCGTGAACGTTGACCTCGATAAGTTGCAAATTTACACTATCGGGGCATAATAGAACAATATAATTAGGTGTTACCTCTTGTTCGATTGAATGAGAAAAAGCACTGTTTCCAAAGTTATACTGTTAGGGCCCAACTGAGTAGTCTAATGTTGATCCAGTTTTTGTTCTTTTGAACGTAGACCTCGATAAGTTGCAAATTTACACTCTCGGGGCGTAATAGAACAATATAATTAGGTTTTACCCTATGTTCGATTGAATGAAAAAAAGTACTGTTTCCAAAGTTATACTGTTAGGGCCCAATTGGGTAGTCTAATGTTGATCCGGTTTTGGTTCTTGTGAACGTAGACCACGATAAGTTGCAAATTTACACACTCGGGGCGTAATAGAACAATATAAATAGGTTTTACCCTCTGATCGATTGAATGAGAAAAAGTACTGTTTCCAAAGTTATACTGTTAGGGCTCAACTGAGTAGTCTAATGTTGATCCGGTTTTGGGTCTTGTGAACGTAGACCACGATAAGTTGCAAATTTACACACTCGGGGCGTAGTAGAACAATATAAATAGGTTTTACTCTTTGTTCGATTGAATGAGAAAAAGTACTGTTTCCAACGTTATACTGTTAGGGCGCAACTGAGTAGTCTAATGTTGGTCCGGTTTTGGTGCTTGTGAACGTTGACCTCGATAAGTTGCAAATTTACACACTCGCGGCTTAATAGAACAATATAATTAGGTTTTACCCACTGTTCGATTGAATGAGAAAAAGTTCTGTTTCCAAAGTTATACTGTTAGGGCCCAACTGAGTAGTCTAATGTTGATCCGGTTTTTGTTCTTGTGAACGTAGACCTCGATAAGTTGCAAATTTACACTCTCGGGGCGTAATAGAACAATATAATTAGGTTTTACCCACTGTTCGATTGAATGAGAAAATGTACTGTTTCTAAAGTTATACTGTTAGGGCCCAACTGAGTAGTGTAATGTTTCTCCGGTTTTGGTTCTCGTGAACGTTGACCTCGATAAGTTGCAAATTTACACACTCGGGGCATAATAGAACAATATAATTAGGTGTTACCTCTGTTCGATTGAATGAGAAAAAGTACTGTTTCCAAAGTTATCCGGTTAGGGCCCACTAAGTAGTCTAATGTTGATCCGGTTTTGGTTCTTGTGAACGTTGACCTCGATAAGTTGCAAATTTACACTCTCGGGCGTAATAGAACAATATAATTAGCTTTTACCACTTGATCGATTGAATGAGAAAAAGTTCTGTTTCCAAAGTTATACTGTTAGGGCCCAACTGAGTAGTCTAATGTTGATCCGGTTTTTGGTCTTGTGAACGTAGACCTCGATAAGTTGCAAATTTACACACTTGGGCGTAATAGAACAATATAAATTAGGTTTTACCCACTGTTCGATTGAATGAGAAAAGTTCGTTTCCAAAGTTATACCGTTAGGGCCCAACCGAGTAGTCTAATGTTGATCCGCTTTTGTTCTTGTGAACGTAGACCTTGACAAGTTGCAAATTTACACTCTCGGGCGTAATAGAACAATATAAATAGGTTTTACCTACTGGTCGATTGAATGGGAAAAAGTACTGTTTCCAAAGTTATACTGTTAGGGCCCAATTGGGTAGTCTAATGTTGATCCGGTTTTGGCTCTTGTGAACGTAGACCACGATAAGTTGCAAATTTACACACTCGGGGCGTAATAGAACAATATAATTAGGTTTTACCCTCTCGATCGATTGAATGAGAAAAAGTAATCGTTTCCAAAGTTATACTGTTAGGGCTCAACTGAGTAGTCTAATGTTGATCCGGTTTTGGGTCTTGTGAACGTTGACCTCGCTAAGTCACAAATTTACACACTCGGGGCATAATAGAACAATATAAATAGTTTTTACCCACTGTTCGATTGAATGAGAAAAAGTTCTGTTTCCAAAGTTATACTGTTAGGGCCCAACTGAGTAGTCTAATGTTGATCCAGTTTTTGTTCTTGTGAACGTAGACCTTGACGAGTTGCAAATTTACACTCTCGGGGCGTAATAGAACAATATAATTAGGTTTTACCCACTGTTCGATTGAATGAGAAAAAGTACTGTTTCTAAAGTTATACTGTTAGGGCCCAACTGAGTAGCGTAATGTTTCTCCGGTTTTGGTTCTCGTGAACGTTGACCTCGATAAGTTGCAAATTTACACTATCGGGGCATAATAGAACAATATAATTAGGTGTTACCTCTTGTTCGATTGAATGAGAAAAAGTACTGTTTCCAAAGTTATACTGTTAGGGCCCAACTGAGTAGTCTAATGTTGATCCGCTTCTTGTGAACGTAGACCTCGATAAGTTGCAAATTTACACTCTCGGGCGTAATAGAACAATATAAATAGGTTTTACCCACTGTTCGATTGAATGTGAAAAAGTACTGTTTCCAAAGTTATACTGTTTGGGCCCAATTGGGTATTCTAATGTTGATCCGGTTTTGGTTCTTGTGAACGTAGACCACGATAAGTTGCAAATTTACACACTCGGGGCGTAATAGAACAATATAAATAGGTTTTACCCTCTGATCGATTGAATGAGAAAAAGTACTGTTTCCAAAGTTATACTGTTATGGCTCAACTGAGTAGTCTAATGTTGATCCGGTTTTGGTTCTTGTGAACGTTGACCTCGATAAGTTGCAAATTTACACACTCGGGGCGTAATAGAACAATATAAATAGGTTTTACCCACTGTTCGATTGAATGAGAAAAAGTTCTGTTTCCAAAGTTATACTGTTAGGGCCCAACTGAGTAGTCTAATGTTGATCCAGTTTTTGTTCTTGTGAACGTAGACCTTGACGAGTTACAAATTTACACTCTCGGGGCGTAATAGACAAATATAATTAGGTTTTACCCACTTGTTCGATTGAATGAGAAAAAGTGTTTCTAAAGTTATACTGTTAGGGCCCAACTGAGTAGTGTAATGTTTCTCCGGCTTTGGTTCTCGTGAACGTTGACCTCGATAAGTTGCAAATTTACACTATCGGGGCATAATAGAACAATATAATTAGGTGTTACCTCTTGTTCGATTGAATGAGAAAAAGTACTGTTTCCAAAGTTATACTGTTAGGGCCAACTGAGTAGTCTAATGTTGATCCAGTTTTTGTTCTTGTGAACGTAGACCTCGATAAGTTGCAAATTTACACTCTCGGGGCGTAATAGAACAATATAATTAGGTTTTACCCTCTGTTCGATTGAATGAGAAAATGTACTGTTTCCAAAGTTATACTGTTAGGGCTCAACTGAGTAGTCTAATGTTGATCCGGTTTTGGCTCTTGTGAACGTTCACCTCGATAAGTTGCAAATTTACACACTCGGGGCGTAATAGAACAATATAAATCAGTTTTACCCACTGTTCGATTGAATGAGAAAAAGTTCTGTTTCCAAAGTTATACTGTTAGGGCCCAACTGAGTAGTCTAATGTTGATCCAGTTTTTGTTCTTGTGATCGTAGACCTTGACAAGTTGCAAATTTACACTCTCGGGGCGTAATAGAACAATATAAATAGGTTTTACCCACTGTTCGATTGAATGAGAAAAAGTACTGTTTCCAAAGTTATACTGTTAGGGCCCAATTGGGTAGTCTAATGTTGATCCGGTTTTGGTTCTTGTGAACGTAGACCACGATAAGTTGCAAATTTACACACTCGGGGCGTAGTAGAACAATATAAATAGGTTTTACCCTCTGATCGATTGAATGAGAAAAAGTACTGTTTCCAAAGTTATACTGTTAGGGCTCAACTGAGTAGTCTAATGTTGATCCGGTTTTGGGTCTTGTGAACGTTGACCTCGATAAGTTGCAAATTTACACACTCGGGGCGTAATAGAACAATATAAATCAGTTTACCCACTGTTCGATTGAATGAGAAAAAGTTCTGTTTCCAAAGTTATACTGTTAGGGCCCAACTGAGTAGTCTAATGTTGATCCAGTTTTTGTTCTTGTGAACGTAGACCTTGACGAGTTGCAAATTTACACTCTCGGGGCGTAATAGAACAATATAATTAGGTTTTACCCACCGTTCGATTGAATGAGAAAATGTATCGTTTCTAAAGTGATACTGTTAGGGCCCAACCGAGTAGCGTAATGTTTCTCCGGTTTTGGTTCTCGTGAACGTTGACCTCGATAAGTTGCAAATTTACACTATCGGGGCATAATAGAACAATATAATTAGGTGTTACCTCTTGTTCGATTGAATGAGAAAAAGTACTGTTTCCAAAGTTATACTGTTAGGGCCCAATTGAGTAGTCTAATGTTGATCCAGTTTTTGTTCTTGTGAACGTAGACCTCGATAAGTTGCAAATTTACACTCTCGGGGCGTAATAGAACAATATAATTAGGTATTACCCTCTGTTCGATTGAATGAGAAAAAGTACTGTTTCCAAAGTTATACTGTTTGGGCCCAATTGGGTAGTCTAATGTTGATCCGGTTTTGGTTCTTGTGAACGTAGACCACGATAAGTTGCAAATTTACACACTCGTGGCGTAGTAGAACAATATAAATAGGTTTTACCCTCTGATCGATTGAATGAGAAAAAGTACTGTTTCCAAAGTTATACTGTTAGGGCTCAACTGAGTAGTCTAATGTTGATCCGGTTTTGGGTCTTGTGAACGTTGACCTCGATAAGTTGCAAATTTACACACTCGGGGCGTAATAGAACAATATAAATCGGTTTTACCCACTGTTCGATTGAATGAGAAAAAGTTCTGTTTCCAAAGTTATACTGTTAGGGCCCAACTGAGTAGTCTAATGTTGATCCAGTTTTTGTTGTTGTGAACGTAGACCATGACGAGTTGCAAATTTACACTCTCGGGGCGTAATAGAACAATATAATTAGGTTTTACCCACTGTTCGATTGAATGAGAAAATGTACTGTTTCTAAAGTTATACTGTTAGGGCCCAACTGAGTAGTGTAATGTTTCTCCGGTTTTGGTTCTCGTGAACGTTGACCTCGATAAGTTGCAAATTTACACTATCGGGGCATAATAGAACAATATAATTAGGTGTTACCTCTTGTTCGATTGAATGAGAAAAAGTACTGTTTCCAAAGTTATACTGTTAGGGCCAACTGAGTAGTCTAATGTTGATCCCGTTTTGTTCTTGTGAACGTAGACCTCGATAAGTTGCAAATTTACACTCTCGGGGCGTAATAGAACAATATAATTAGGTTTTACCCTCTGATCGATTGAATGAGAAAAAGTACTGTTTCCAAAGTTATACTGTTAGGGCTCAACTGAGTAGTCTAATGTTGATCCGGTTTTGGGTCTTGTGAACGTTGACCTCGATAAGTTGCAAATTTACACACTCGGGGCGTAATAGAACAATATAAATAGGTTTTACCCACTGTTCGATTGAATGAGAAAAAGTTCTGTTTCCAAAGTTATACTGTTAGGGCCCAACTGAGTAGTCTAATGTTGATCCAGTTTTTGTTCTTGTGATCGTAGACCTTGACAAGTTGCAAATTTACACTCTCGGGGCGTAATAGAACAATATAATTAGGTTTTACCCTCTGTTCGATTGAATGAGAAAAGTACTGTTTCCAATGTTATACTGTTTGGGCCCAATTGGGTAGTCTAATGTTGATCCGGTTTTGGTTCTTGTGAACGTAGACCACGATAAGTTGCAAATTTACACACTCGGGACGTAATAGAACAATATAAATAGGTTTTACCTCTCGATCGATTGAATGAGAAAAAGTACTGTTTCCAAAGTTATACTGTTAGGGCTCAATTGGGTAGTCTAATGTTGATCCGGTTTTGGTTCTTGTGAACGTTGACCTCGATAAGTTGCAAATTTACACACTCGGGGCGTAATAGAACAATATAAATCAGTTTTACCCACTGTTCGATTGAATGAGAAAAAGTTCTGTTTCCAAAGTTATACCGTTAGGGCCCAACCGAGTAGTCTAATGTTGATCCGCTTTTTGTTCCCGTGAACGTAGACCTTGACGAGTTGCAAATTTACACTCTCGGGGCGTAATAGAACAATATAATTAGGTTTTACCCACTGTTCGATTGAATGAGAAAATGTACTGTTTCTAAAGTTATACTGTTAGGGCCCAACTGAGTAGCGTAATGTTTCTCCGGTTTTGGTACTCGTGAACGTTGACCTCGATAAGTTGCAAATTTACACTATCGGGGCATAATAGAACAATATAATTAGGTGTTACCTCTTGTTCGATTGAATGAGAAAAAGTATCGTTTCCAAAGTTATACTGTTAGGGCCCAACTGAGTAGTCTAATGTTGATCCAGCTTTTGTTCTTGTGAACGTAGACCTCGATAAGTTGCAAATTTACACTCTCGGGGCGAAATAGAACAATATAATTAGGTTTTACCCTCTGCTCGATTGAATGAGAAAAAGTACCGTTTCCAAAGTTATACTGTTAGGGCCCAACTGGGTAGTCTAATGTTGATCCTGTTTTGGTTCTTGTGAACGTTGACCTCGATAAGTTGCAAATTTACACACTCGGGGCGTAGTAGAACAATATAAATAGGTTTTACCCTCTGATCGATTGAATGAGAAAAAGTACTGTTTCCAAAGTTATACTGTTAGGGCTCAACTGAGTAGTCTAATGTTGATCCGGTTTTGGGTCTTGTGAACGTTGACCTCGATAAGTCACAAATTTACACACTCGGGGCATAATAGAACAATATAAATAGGTTTTACCCACTGTTCGATTGAATGAGAAAAAGTACTGTTTCCAAAGTTATACTGTTAGGGCCCAATTGGGTAGTCTAATGTTGATCCGGTTTTGGTTCTTGTGAACGTAGACCACGAAAAGTTGCAAATTTACACACTCGGGGCGTAGTAGAACAATATAAATAGGTTTTACCCTCTGATCGATTGAATGAGAAAAAGTACTGTTTCCAAAGTTATACTGTTAGGGCTCAACTGAGTAGTCTAATGTTGATCCGCTTTGGGTCTTGTGAACGTTGACCTCGATAAGTTGCAAATTTACACACTCGGGGCGTAATAGAACAATATAAATCAGTTTACCCACTGTTCGATTGAATGAGAAAAAGTTCTGTTTCCAAAGTTATACTGTTAGGGCCCAACTAAATAGTCATGTTGATCCAGTTTTTGTTCTTGTGAACGTATACCTTGACGAGTTGCAAATTTACACTCTCGGGGCGTAATAGAACAATATAATTAGGTTTTACCCACTGTTCGATTGAATGAGAAAATGTACTGTTTCTAAAGTTATACTGTTAGGGCCCAACTGAGTAGTGTAATGTTTCTCCGGTTTTGGTTCTTGTGAACGTTGACCTCGATAAGTTGCAAATTTACACTCTCGGGGCATAATAGAACAATATAATTAGGTGTTACCTCCTGTTCGATTGAATGAGAAAAAGTACTGTTTCCAAAGTTATACTGTTAGGGCCAACTGAGTAGTCTAATGTTGATCCAGTTTTTGTTCTTGTGAACGTAGACCACGATAAGTTGCAAATTTACACTCTCGGGGCGTAATAGAACAATATAATTAGGTTTTACCCTCTGATCGATTGAATGAGAAAAAGTACTGTTTCCAAAGTTATACTGTTAGGGCTCAACTGAGTAGTCTAATGTTGATCCGGTTTTTGTTCTTGTGAACGTTGACCTCGATAAGTTGCAAATTTACACACTCGGGGCGTAATAGAACAATATAATTAGGTTTTACCCACTGTTCGATTGAATGAGAAAAAGTACTGTTTCCAAAGTTATACTGTTAGGGCCCAATTGGGTAGTCTAATGTTGATCCGGTTTTGGTTCTTGTGAACGTAGACCTTGATAAGTTGCAAATTTACACACTCGGGGCGTAATAGAACAATATAAATAGGTTTTACCCATCGTTCGATTGAATGAGAAAAGTATCGTTTCCAAAGTTATACCGTTAGTGGCCCAATTGGGTAGTCTAATGTTGATCCGGTTTTGGTTCTTGTGAACGTAGACCACGATAAGTTGCAAATTGACACCCTCGGGGCGTAATAGAACAATATAATTAGGTTTTACCCTCTGATCGATTGAATGAGAAAAAGTACTGTTTCCAAAGTTATACTGTTAGGGCTCAACTGAGTAGTCTAATGTTGATCCGGTTTTGGGTCTTGTGAACGTTGACCTCGATAAGTTGCAAATTTACACACTCGGGGCGTAATAGAACAATATAAATCAGTTTTACCCACTGTTCGATTGAATGAGAAAAAGTTCTGTTTCCAAAGTTATACTGTTAGGGCCCAACTGAGTAGTCTAATGTTGATCCAGTTTTTGTTCTTGTGAACGTAGACCTTGACGAGTTGCAAATTTACACTCTCGGGGCGTAATAGAACAATATAATTAGGTTTTACCCACTGTTCGATTGAATGAGAAAATGTACTGTTTCTAAAGTTATACTGTTAGGGCCCAACTGAGTAGTCTAATGTTTCTCCGGTTTTGGTTCTCGTGAACGTTGACCTCGATAAGTTGCAAATTTACACACTCGGGGCATAATAGAACAATATAAATAGGTTTTACCCACTGTTCGATTGAATGAGAAAAAGTACTGTTTCCAAAGTTATACTGTTAGGGCCCAATTGGGTAGTCTAATGTTGATCCGGTTTTGGTTCTTGTGAACGTAGACCACGATAAGTTGCAAATTTACACACTCGGGGCGTAGTAGAACAATATAAATAGGTTTTACCCTCTGATCGATTGAATGAGAAAAAGTACTGTTTCCAAAGTTATACTGTTAGGGCTCAACTGAGTAGTCTAATGTTGATCCGGTTTTGGGTCTTGTGAACGTTGACCTCGATAAGTTGCAAATTTACACACTCGGGGCGTAATAGAACAATATAAATAGGTTTACCGATCGTTCGATTGAATGAGAAAAAGTTCTGTTTCCAAAGTTATACTGTTAGGGCCCAACTGAGTAGTCTAATGTTGATCCAGTTTTTGTTCTTGTGAACGTAGACCTTGACGAGTTGCAAATTTACACTCTCGGGGCGTAATAGAACAATATAATTAGGTTTTACCCACTGTTCGATTGAATGAGAAAATGTACTGTTTCTAAAGTTATACTGTTAGGGCCCAACTGAGTAGTGTAATGTTTCTCCGGTTTTGGTTCTCGTGAACGTTGACCTCGATAAGTTGCAAATTTACACTATCGGGGCATAATAGAACAATATAATTAGGTGTTACCTCTTGTTCGATTGAATGAGAAAAAGTACTGTTTCCAAAGTTATACTGTTAGGGCCAACTGAGTAGTCTAATGTTGATCCAGTTTTTGTTCTTGTGAACGTAGACCTCGATAAGTTGCAAATTTACACACTCGGGGCGTAGTAGAACAATATAAATAGGTTTTACCCTCTGATCGATTGAATGAGAAAAAGTACTGTTTCCAAAGTTATACTGTTAGGGCTCAACTGAGTAGTCTAATGTTGATCCGGTTTTGGTTCTCGTGAACGTTGACCTCGATAAGTTGCAAATTTACACTATCGGGGCATAATAGAACAATATAATTAGGTGTTACCACTTGTTCGATTGAATGAGAAAAAGTTCTGTTTCCAAAGTTATACTGTTAGGGCCCAACTGAGTAGTCTAATGTTGATCCAGTTTTTGTTCTTGTGAACGTAGACCTTGACGAGTTGCAAATTTACACTCTCGGGGCGTAATAGAACAATATAATTAGGTTTTACCCACTGTTCGATTGAATGAGAAAATGTACTGTTTCTAAAGTTATACTGTTAGGGCCCAACTGAGTAGCGTAATGTTTCTCCGGTTTTGGTTCTCGTGAACGTTGACCTCGATAAGTCACAAATTTACACACTCGGGGCATAATAGAACAATATAAATAGGTTTTACCCACTGTTCGATTGAATGAGAAAAAGTACTGTTTCCAAAGTTATACTGTTAGGGCCCAATTGGGTAGTCTAATGTTGATCCGGTTTTGGTTCTTGTGAACGTAGACCACGATAAGTTGCAAATTTACACACTCGGGCGTAGTAGAACAATATAAATAGGTTTTACCCTCGATCGATTGAATGAGAAAAAGTACTGTTTCCAAAGTTATACTGTTAGGGCTCAACTGAGTAGTCTAATGTTGATCCGGTTTTGGGTCTTGTGAACGTTGACCTCGATAAGTTGCAAATTTACTCACTCAGGGCGTAATAGAACAATATAAATGGTTTTACCCATCGTTCGATTGAATGAGAAAAAGTTCGTTTCCAAAGTTATACCGTTAGGCCCAACCGAGTAGTCTAATGTTGATCCAGTTTTTGTTCTTGTGAACGTAGACCTTGACGAGTTGCAAATTTACACTCTCGGGGCGTAATAGAACAATATAATTAGGTTTTACCCACTGTTCGATTGAATGAGAAAATGTACTGTTTCTAAAGTTATACCGTTAGCGCCCAAATGAGTAGTGTCATGTTTCTCGGTTTTGGTTCTCGTGAACGTTGACCTCGATAAGTTGCAAATTTACACTATCGGGGCATAATAGAACAATATAATT